>VJMY01000306.1:0-85710 GCA_009869795.1 Neelides sp. FZ-2019
GCATCCTACTATAGCGACAATATCGATTTCTCTCTCTTGAATCCATTAGTGAGATATATATGTACCTGAGCGAGGATTAAATTGAGTAAGTGGAAAATGTCAAGACTAAAGACATTATATTATAAGAAACAATCTCGGCACTGCCTCGTGTTCAACATCTCTTCTAAAACACCTGAATTTAAAGGAAACAGAAATTTTGAGAGAAGTGATTTTCCCAAAGGAGATGGTTTCCGGCATGAATGAATTGCCAGTCCATAATGAATATCCCCTGCTTCCGAGTGTCTCAAAATCCCAAAGTTCCAATTATTGGGTAATGTTCGAGAACGGCGAGACGGAGACGGCGAAGGGATAAAAATTACATTCATTTTTCATTAGCATTCATTAGGAATAAAACCACGTTCTTTGAGCAGATCTTGCCATTTCTTTCTCCTTTTCTTCTTTGCATCTCAATTTTCATCAAGAGGGTTTGGGCGTGCTTAGAAAGTCTCCTCCTATTCCAGTGCTATTCACGCGAGGGAGAAAGAACTTCATTAACCTCCCCAAAGGAAGAAGTCAAATTGGAGGAAATGGAAACCGCCTCAAATCCCGTTAATATGTATACAAGGCTATTACTTGTTTCCCTAACCCAAGGCCCACAAAGACACACATATAACTCGAGTCTTTTATGAAAATGGTGGAGAGTGAATTTCGACGCAAGGTTCATAGGTTTGAAATTTCATCGCACTGGAAGATGAGGTGAAAGGATTGTGAAATTCAAATATACTTTTCAAGAGACGCCGGGGGGAGTGAGGGAATTCATTTATCTCTCAGGTCTGTCAGAGGCTCGGGAATTTATTTCTTTGGCCAATAATAGGCTAGATAATTTTTATGATCCTCTGGCGTCTTCGGGAGCGAACCAAATAAATATCATTGGAAGGTCGGAAGATGAAGAACGAGAATGAATTGAGCTAATCTGGACTTCCTGGAGGAATCCACTCAGATACATAGCAACGCACATCCTTCTTACGAACCGACGTTGAGATGAGAAACTTTCATTGCTCCAAGTCCAAATGAATGAGAAGCGAGATGGTCAAGGATAATTCAGAGGGCTTAGAAGGGAAGGCGAAGGCGAGCAGGTGAGCCTTCGAACGTTTATTGATTGATGAAAGGGTTTTATAATACATTGGAAGGAGGTCCTGGTTGATGAATGTCCCATGCTGGATTGTCGCGTATAAGGCCCGAGTCTGCGAATTTGGCCGGTTGAAAGGCAAGGGTTGGGTGTGGGTCGATGTGGCTCCCTATTCAGGCCTCTCTCGCACTTCTTCTCGCACCACTCGGAGCATCTTTCACTCTCGCCTCCTCGAGTTGGGTTTTGAGAACGCGGAATCGGGGGAGAGCCAAGTGTCTTCGCCATTTCTCTCCCTAGTCCAGCCACATGAACATCAGAAAGTTGTTGTTCTCTGGCCTTTTTTCCAGGCCGTTCCTCTCCACCGAGAACCCCGACCCCTTGGTCATGTGAGTGTAGCCGAGGACAATGTCAAGGAAGGTTCTTTGGCTCTTTCTCGCCACTGTGGCTGGCCTCCTGAGCCCAGCTTTCTCAGGGAACCCCGACGCCAAGCGGCTGTACGACGATCTCCTCTCAAATTACAACAAGCTCGTCCGCCCCGTCGTCAACACATCAGATGTTCTCAAAGTTCGGATCAAGCTCAAACTCTCTCAGCTCATCGACGTGGTAATGGAACATTTCCTTCGTTCCCCAGCAGTTTCTCTAGCATCATGAGACTGCCACTCTTGTACAGGACGCGAGGGAAGAGAGTCAACACGGAACTCTCGACGTTTCCGAGTGTGTTGCATGAGAGACCCTTGGTCCTCTCCAGGGACTCGCCTTTCATTCGCTCCAGATTAGCTCATGCATATTAACCGTATTTCTATCATATAAAATGTGGAGTGGCTAAGACGACATTTAGTCCACTTTCTAAACGCAGATGCGCATATACAGGGGATGAGGAACATGGAAAAACTTTCCACTTTTTATGTTCAACCCCGTCCATTCCGCCCACCACGTGAAAAGGAAGGATGGTGAAAGTTTGAAGGAGTCTCAAGGAAAAAAATCCTTAGAGCACCAGTCCACGTTTACAGCCCGTATTCTCTCCCTGATGATGTGGGGATGTGTGAGTTGTGGAGCCAGAGGTTTCTCCTCCATTCATAATCAAATGAAAGGCCCTCAACTCAAAATTAAGAGCCACTAAATCCCTGACACTCTAAGAGCTTGAACAACTTCGCGAGGACCGTCGGATCGATTATGGCCCAAATGTGGGGAAGGTTCTCACGGGCGAGGAGGAGGTACACCCCGCCCCAGAGTCCCAAAGGGGACGAACCTTGCCCCACTAGAGATGATCAATTCCTCTTCTCTCATCAAGTCAAGATTGTCTGATAAAATACCCTCTTCCAATTTGTACCTTTAACATCAGCCCTCTTCTCAACCTGCTCTTCTCTGACAGTGACGAATCGTCGTTCGTTCCAATCCATTCCTCGCCCGGTTCTTAGAGAAATCCCAGGAGAAAAATGGAAATTTACCTTTGTTTTAAACATTTTTTCTGTTACGTCCAAAACTTTCCTTCTCGTATTTATACCTTAGTTCTTTATGAGAATGTTCAGCAATAATAGCCTTTTCGAGCCGGCTTTATCATTCTATAAACATAAACAAGGCGGAAATGAGAACGATTCACTCTGTGAAAACTTGGATTACAAAAGGATGCGTTGAGGAAAGGGGATATACGATACTTGATCGATCGCCATTATGCAAATAGGATCTTGGATTGATAATAGAAACCAAGAGTTGTTTCACTATTTGGAGCATTTACATCATCACCCCCTTACTCACCAAGTCCAAATGAATATTCTGATGAGGATGCTTAGCAGTACAAATGAATTTCGCTTTCATACAAATAAACATACTTACCTTCATATAACCATTATATTTGTAACTCTATTGAAATATATATATGCAAAATATTCTCTCAAGACAATGAAATAATTTTTTTAATTTTATTTCCAGAATCTTAAGAATCAGATAATGACGACAAATCTCTGGGTGGAGCAGGTATGTAAACCAAAACTCATTCCATAATTTTAACAAAAAGCATTTCCTTTGATTTTCCTATATACTTTATTCATCAGTACATACTTTCTAAAGGCAGGGTTTATTAGGGCAGCTACATATACAAGCCCTTATAGATGAAAGGACATGTTATAAATTTCAGACACGTTTTGGAGTCTATCCTGTCACGTTTTCCTAATTTAAAAAAAATAATTCGTACACACGTATATATGTACAAGGGTTGAATACACATAAATATTTTGATAGTCCTCCGCCGTTCTATCTCGGAAGTTTCGAGTCAATTTCGTTAAATAACAATTCTAAATGTCTAAATTCATATGTAGTTTTGCACAATAAATTTATATTAGCAAAATGAGCATTGTAAGACCTGGAAATGGCATGCTCAAAAAGACATTTGTCACAGTTCAATTGGAGAATAATAATATAAAGTGCAAGACCATAAGATTTCCCAAAGAAAAGTTTTTTGTGATAAATTGGAAGAAATGTCTCATTTCCACCTTAAATTCCCCCAGGAGTTAAGTTGTATCAAAGAATGTTTTGAGGAACAAATGAGTGGAAACGAGACAGTGACAAGGAGAAATGAAGGGAATTTGCACATGATGGGTTCGTGCGGGTGCTGGCAGCTTTGTGGGTTCAATTTCCGAGCCAAATATGGATGACTTGAATATTATAAATGTTGTCTAATAACCTGAATGGACCTGGATAAATTCCTCCTCGCCCAGTCCCTTCCTCATTCCTTCCTCGATTTGGACTACTAAAGCACTTCTCAACATTTTTAATCAAATTGGTGATGTGAACGTGGTTGGGTTTGTGAATATAGTCTTGGTACGACTACAAGTTGATCTGGGAGCCAACGGAGTACGGAGGCGTCAAAATGCTTCACGTGCCGTCTGACCACATCTGGCGACCCGACATCGTCCTGTACAATAAGTGAGTCCTTCGCCCGGCTCACTCGAGGATTAATGCCCATTCTCTCGCAGTGCGGACGGGAACTTTGAAGTCACGCTGGCCACAAAGGCAACTCTCTACCACAATGGGCTGGTGGAATGGAAGCCGCCGGCCATCTACAAGTCCTCTTGTGAAATCGACGTCGAGTATTTTCCCTTTGATGAGCAAACTTGCATACTTAAATTTGGGAGTTGGACCTATGATGGGTTTAAAGTGGACCTTCGTCATTTCGACGAAGTCGTGGGCTCAAACGTGGTCGAGATCGGCGTGGATCTGACTGAGTTTTACATGTCTGTGGAATGGGACATTCTTGAAGTGCCAGCCGTTAGGTGAGGAGCCTCTCGAGTCACCTTAAAATTGAAAAATTGATTTGGTTCAGGAATGAAAAGTATTACACTTGCTGCGACGAGCCCTACTTGGACATAACTTTCAACTTAACGATGAGGAGGAAGACGCTTTTCTACACAGTGAACCTAATCATCCCGTGTATGGGAATTTCCTTCCTCACCGTACTCACGTTCTATTTGCCGTCGGACTCTGGAGAAAAGGTAACTTTTCAAGACTCTCCTCCATCTTTCCCTTCATACTAAACGATAATACCTCTTTTCGGCGATTCCACATCCCCATGGCCTCGCCCTCTCCTCATCTCCGCTCAAACGAGTCTCGTTTCCTTCAAATGCCCCAATTCATGAGCCTCCTAAATAAAACCCCCCTATAGGTCACATTGGCAATCTCCATCCTCATTAGTCTCCATGTGTTCTTCCTCCTCGTGGTCGAAATCATTCCGCCGACGAGTCTCGTCGTGCCCCTGCTTGGAAAATACCTCATCTTTGCCATGATACTCGTCTCAATCAGGTGAGCCCACGTAACTGTCCCTTCCCACGCTCATCCCCCTTATTTTCAGTATATGTGTGACCGTCGTGGTTCTCAACGTTCATTTTCGCTCACCTCAAACCCATACAATGGCCCCTTGGGTCCGAAGGGTCTTCCTACACATTCTGCCACGGCTTCTTGTCATGCGAAGACCTCACTATTGCGTGGAAACACACAGGTGAATTTGTTTACATTCTCTCTATAATTCTTCATTTACTCTGATTCTCAACCAAGCACTTCGAGTCACTAAAGCTCAACGCGATACTCCGTGATTGATCGAGTCTTATAGAATTTGTTTTTGAATTCAGGCTAATTCATTTGTTCGCGAATGAATTTTTAAATTTACCACTCGCTGCTCTGATTGATTAATTCTTTTTACACTATCTGAGATAAAAGTCTTTATATTTCAAATAAAAAATGATTCGTTGAATCAATGCTCATATCTTAATGTGACTTGAAATTTGTTATATAATGTATAAGTAGCTTTGGGCCCCATGTAATATCATAACTCTGAAATGCCAACTTGACTTCGAAGCAAGAACCAAGGTATTACATTTTCAACTCGCACTTTTATGTTCAAATATTGACCCTTTTTATAAAGGTTCTCGACCATAAGAGCCGTGAGAGTTGTGACAGAAAAGAAGGGAGAATAAAATCCGAGAGTTTCAAATCTCTCTATAAACACGGTGGCGCGTTTTAATATGGTTTAATTTTAAATCCTTGTTCCAGTCTCCTAAGCTGAATTAATGAAAAGAATACACTCAAATATACTTTATGTGCATAATAAGTAGGTCTTTACTATATCTATTTATGTGTTTACTTACTATTTTCTCTTCTTCAAATCATGGCAATTTATAAAGAGAAACCCTCAGGAACTTATAAATTAATCTTTAGCTATACTTAATCGCTCCAATTCAACTTATTTAGCCAACTTAGTTTCCCGACATATAATGAATATTAATGTAATATTAAAATTATCAAATTCCCTTCCATCTACTATTATAAATCGACTACAAGAAAAGGGATTTGTTAAGGATTAGGTTGGATTAGATGGCAAAAGGCAGCTTCTCATGAACTCAGGCTTTCATTTCCATTTATAAATTTCCCCATTCCCTTTCTTTTTATGAGGGTAGAATAGAGAATTAAAATGGAAAGAAAGCCGGGGTATCAAAAAGAAAAGGATTTCAATTATTAAATTAATCGACCTATGAGATGATAAGAGATTGAAATTGAAATGTAATGGATTTACTTCAAACGACTATGTACCTAATATACATTTTATATACCAGCTCATACCCTTAGTTTCCAAATCACATCAAAAGAACTTCATATATTTTTCTTTTACACTATCAAGCGAGCTTTGGCTTTTGATCATCCTGATTACAGTTCGACCGACAACTCAAACTCAATTTCAACTCACTGCGACATCATTTACCTTTTCCAATTTATTTCTTTATCAAACAACTTTTAATTGAATTTTCTTTCATTCCAATACACTTTAATTTAAAAATATTTCGCATTTTAGATTAAACACTAGAATTGTGTTTATACGGATGAAAACTCGCCGCAGGATTTAGTATTTCATTGTTCACACCTAAAAATTCAATAGAATATAAAGGTACTTATGTATATGTGGTGTTCTCCAGAGTGAATTCTAAGTAGTAAATAAGTATACCAATGATGTATGTACACGAAGTCTCAATTGTGTATGTCAATACGGTTATGGCATGTAAAGCGGGAGAGAAAGTGGAAAGAAAGGGAACTTTCCTATAAAGGAGACGGGAAAAGTTATTTGGGAACGGAAGTGTCTGAGAGCCTTCATCTCAACCTGTCTTGCTGAAGGGGACATTTGAGTGCGCAGCAGGGGGAGATGAGCGTCTCCTTTCATCTTTGCACCAGATAAAAGCGTTTCTCATGTACTATGAAATGGATCAAAGAATTTGAATAGCAAAAGCACCTCGAAACTCTCGCAATGAGTGTCTAAAGAATGTCAAATTAAATGAGGACATGAATAAGAGATGTACAAGGCCCTCTGATGATCTTCTTCTTCATAAATAATCCACAACTCCTTCATTGTGCTCATTTTGTTTAATTGTCCTTCTCAGCTTTTGACTCAAATGTGCACTTTGAAATATGTATAGGAACAAATGGAAGGAAAGCGTCCTCATGATCCGCACTTCGAATAATTCAGCATTCCAACAGTCGGACGGCGGATTTTGGCAGGACGAAACTCCAACGGAAATTCCACCGCGTTCTCAATCTCCCTTAGAAGCCTGCCTAAGAAGGTTTAATCTTCACTCCACTTTCTATCAATTAAATACTTAATTTCATGCCCCCTATTTCCAGGTCTAAATATTTTCTTGTGCAAAGTGGAAATTTAATTTTGACAAAACTTTTTTCCTCTCTCCCAGTAGTTTTAATTCATATAGAATGGGTGATGGGCCTGGAGGGTGTCGGCTTCACGGAGGATTCCCGAGCCATGACGGATCTACAGAAAGTTGGCTCCCTGATGATTCCATTCCTTTGCCGTCACCTCTCATCCCCAAAAGCGCTGCACAATGTACTCGCAATTGCGTCCCGGATGTCCACCGTGCCTGTGCTGGTGTCCGCTTCATCGCCAGGCATACTCGAATCCAAGAAGACTCAACAAAGGTTCCATTTCCGCTTTCACATTTCTTCACTCTTTTCAGACCTTCAATTCCACAGCCAGGAGGAACTATTTGTCTGTATATGCATACATGCTCCTTAAACTATTAAGCCATGAAGTGTATTTATTCTAATCATGACAATGGCTCTTATATCCTTCCCAATTAAAGGTTGAGTGAGTTTTGTGAGGGGATTTAAGTTGGCTCTTTGGTTTAGGTGAAGGAAGATTGGAAATACGTTGCAATGGTCCTCGATCGCCTCTTTCTCTGGATATTCACGTTGGCGGTTCTCGTTGGGACAGCCGGGATTATTCTCCAAGCTCCTAGTCTTTACGATGACAGGGTCCCTATCGACAAGAAGTTTTCCGAAATCTCCCGTGGTTCCTCCGGAAGACTTAACTGAAGGCTCCAAGAACTGTAGTTTTCTATTACTCACGCAACCAAAGAAAAAGTAGTTTTTCCCTTTGTAAGTCTTCCGCTTTTCGTCTCCTTTATTTCATTCTTTCGCTGTATAGACATATATATATGGATCTTCTCAACTATACCAATGTACGCAGCAGTGCAATTTTGAGAGGGAAATTTATAAAAACTTTCAAACCTGATGAGTATGGAAGCGTATCAGTTCGAGTCAAATTGAAGAATCTTGAGATATATCAAATAATACTTACAGAGGTACATAAATGTATATGTCGTATAGACCTGCTCGTACCTCTCACACATATACTTTGTTCATCAAAGCTCTTAAGCGTTTGACCTGAGACTTGTTTTAGAAAATGTATCTTATGATAGATTACAATATGATTAAATTAGATTTTTATTCTAGGCATTTCCACAAAGAAATGCTACTCGTTTAATACAAACTCGGGATTATTAGAGATAAAGTGAGTTTTTATAAGCAGAAAATTCGAGATACTCATTGTTTTCCCTCACTGCTGAGAGGAAATTCTTGTCTTTTAGTATGGAGCACGAAATCGCGAAGCCAACCACGTAGCTAGACTCTAGTTATATAAACTAAATTAAATTAAAAACCTGTATACTCATATTTGTATATGTTCATAAAGGTAAAAATCTTGAACGTAGTGGATTCTAAATAAAGAAATAAATCCAACTACATAGTCCTATCTTTTTAATTATACGCATTGACTTCAAGAGTGCCCATAGATTTCTTGGCCATCATTTTTTATTTCATATTCTTGCTAACCATAAAAACTAACTTACATTTATGTAGTTAAACAATAAAAGATAAGAAATAGGATTTATATCGACATTCAAGATTTAAAGATTGTATTTTGTATTCTTTCGCTCACAATAAGCAAATTTTAGTATAGACTTGATATGTTATAAATATCTCTTTATAATATGGCATTCGTATAATTAATCATGATTTATTAAATGTTAGTATTTGAACCTATATGTTCTTAGAATATAAAACAAAGTCATGCAAACATATGTTGAAATTATATTATTAAAATACTATGATTAATGAGTTTAAATTCAAGTGCCAGGGCAAAAACAAATGAAATTCTAGAAATTGATTTTAGTTCCATATAAAGGAACCTATGGTCAATATTCATCTATCATGACCTATGTGTTTGAAATAGGGCATATTATTATTATTTTAATCGAGATTGTTGCAGAGCTGAAGCTCCAATGAAAGTAAAGTACTTTTTATTAAAGTTCTTTTACTACTTAAAACCGTCTTTCTCTTTTCAAACCTTAACGTGACCGCAACGGAGAAGAAGGAATGCTAGAGATTTCCCCGTCGTCATCTATGGATAATGTACATATAATAAGTCTACTAGAGAACTTTTAATACTTGTGCTCACATCTCTATACTTGAGTTGTATAGTAAATATAAATACTCAGAAGGTATACATGGACAGGTTTACATAAAATGTATGTAAGTAGGAATCGTCCCTCACAAAATTGGAGCAGAGGGAGAGTAGGAGAAAAGAGGAATAAAGATGGATCGATATTGTTATTGTAGCCTTTTGAGCCAGCTTCCACTGTCTTTTCGCCTCTTAGGCTCACTTCGCTCTTCTTCACCATTATCCAAACTCGACCTCTTCGCTCAATCCCATTGTTTGAACTTTGGAAAACTCCGTATTTCGTCATAGACCTGGCATGTCATCAAAATCACTTCAACTCCAAGAACATGAAGGCCATTAGGCCTAGACAAGGAGTTCATAGGTCTGTTCATGATACCAGGTTGCTAGACTACTCTGCATGATCAACCCGGAAAACAGCGGACGATTTGAAATACAATGTGTACCTATATGTATATTCCGTCCATCCTTAGTCTCATATTTCTCTCATAGGAAAATCGATGAGAGTTCTCTGCGGCTTCCGCCTTCTTCCTAAACTCCAATCCTTATTAATTTGCTTAACGGCTCACTCTTCCTCTTCACAGCTTCCATGGGAAATAATTTCTTCCGGAAAAGGCATAATTCACTTTCAACTCCTCCCTTGCAATTCACTTTCCTGCTCTCGCGGCCCATTTGACGAAAACGTTTTTCTATAGCGACCAATTTCATCTTTTCGGGTATAAAATGAAAGATCTCCGAATTTATTGATATGGCCCAAAAGCTACGTTTTTGAGCAAATTGAGAGGAGTCGAAGAGCCAAAAGCAAAGTTGTAGCGGATGAATGTCAAAGGACAGAAGGAGGAAGATTGACTGATAGACCTCGTTCTTCAAATTGGCTTTAATCCTAAACCGAGAGGGCTTTTAGCTCAATTGGGCTCCTGAGCACCGAAGCCGAACAGGCAGAAGAAGATTGGAATCGACGGAGTCGGAGGTCGGTGAATTAATTCAATTTTTCTCTTCGTCCAGCATCTGTATTCAAATCGATGGAGAAAGGAGGGAGAAGGTTGGCGGGTGAGGAGAAAAACTTCTTTCTCACCCACACAGCATCTTCCTTTTCTTCGACGACCATGTAATAATAAGATTAGGTTTTAATATTAAAGCTCTCGTTTGAGGGGAGCGGTTGCCGTTTCCTTCTCTTTTAACAACTCCCAATTCAGTCTCCTGCCCTTAGAAATGAAGTCTGCTTTTCTTTTGTCAGGAAGGAGTCCTCCATTAAATATGCATGGCTCAGTCCCTTTCAACAAAAAACCCCGTCGGAGGATAAACTCAAAGAAAACGGTTTCTCAAGGAGGAATGTCTTCATCCTTTTTATTTATCTCGTGAGGAGGCGGGTGGAAGTTGATGAGCATGAAAGAACCCAAACTCCATAACCACTTACATTTAATACGTAAATCCCTGTTTAAAAACTTCTTTCAAACGTCTCAGCCTTCTAAGGAACTTTCAAAGGACCACTTTCAAGCACTGGAATTTCCGCTCGCGAATTCATTATGAAAATCAGTCCGATCCTCCCAAGCACATTCATATATATGCTTTGAGACAAATGCCCACGATTAGTAGTTCAATCTTCAAGATCATTATATATATTGTAGTTTAGAGCTGGCTAGTTATTTAATCAAAATGTCTGTCATCATTCTTTATGTATGAAGGTAAGTGAGGAAGCAGAAAGACCCGCACATTGAGCCAGTTAGCACAAGAATACATTTTTCATTTACCACCAAAGAACCTCATGTTTATTGTTTAAATCAGAGACGTGTGGTTCCATGTGGTGAAGTCGTACGTCTTTTTACTACTATGCATCATCGTCCATATGAGCCGAATTTGAATTCACCCTATCCTGATGGGAATATTTAATAATAAGCAAGCCCTTTGAATTATCTTGGCAAATGCCTTTCATTTTAACTTTAAAATTTCTTGTTGTTTGTCCTGGTATGAGGAGAAGAAGGCTGGCTGGCTGCTCATTCACTCCACTCATTGAGTGCGAGATGAAATGGAATGAGATTCGTGGAAAGTCGAAGTTAATGCAAAATGCAATGCAAACCACTCGGAATTCTGAGCTGATTCTTAGGGAATTCTCACGAGCTCCCTCCTCTCCCACTAACCGTCTTCTTTCACTCGAATCCTCTTTTTCATGACGAGGCTCGTGAGAGGCTCTGAGTGTAAACTCAAATTGAGCTCCCTTCAACTTTACGCCGTTTTTTAAACTCCATTCCCATTCCCCCAACTTTAACTTGAGTTTTATTTCGAAAAGAAAAGATTTCGCGTCAAATCTCCGTCTCCTTAGATAAACTAACGTCAATTAGCAGCCCACTTATCATTTAACCCATACACTCTCGGGTCCGCGAGTTATTTGCACAAGAACGATGAGACGATGAAAGATGGATCAGGGAAAGTGGGGCTTTCCTCTTAGCCAAAGAGCTCTTCCACGACGAGACGACTCTCTAGTTTCAAATCCATTCCTTTTAAGGCTCTTCTGGAGCTAAAGGAGAGATGTGAAGCTCATTAGATACAGCTGGAGCGCTTGAATACTAACTCGCTCTCTTTCCCTTCACGCTGAAGGATTCACTGGAAGAACCCAGTTAAAGTGCCCTTAAAAACACCAACTACTTCATCCTTCTTTCAATCCTTCCAAATTTCATCCTTTAAATCTCATCAAATATTCAATAAAAAACAATATTTGTTTATAAAGCGGAATAAAATTATTGACATTGACAATGTCTGAGAGCTTTCAGAAAACAACGCCGTCGAGTGAGGAGATTTTCGAATTTTAATTCAAATTACATTTTTACAATCAATTAAAATATGCATAGAGAGTATTTCAGCAAAATAAGGCAATTTACTTGAGGAAATGCATCAGTAATACAAAGAAATTTCTCTAATCTCCAACATTTAAATCCTAACACAATGTATGTACACAATTTATACCTAGTTTGAATAAGCAAACATTTTTATGCGAATAATGTCCAATCATAATAAATGGTTCAATATATTCCTATAGTTGGCTATAAAGAGTGAAGCAGAAGCCAAAGGAGCAGAGAAAGCCTTCTTTGACTCTAAGGATAATGCCTTTTTAAAAAGGGTATTAGAGATCTCAAAAGAAGATGTAAAGAATGTATTGGACTGAAGGGATAATATATAACTGATGATTAAAGCTTTAGAAATATGATTTGACCCTTTATTGCCAACTATCGGGATATATTGAACCATGTATTAAATACAAGATTTCGCGATTTACACAAACGTTATGACCATAAATACTTTAGTTAATAAATAAGTATCAGTTTTATTTTCTAAATCTTTATTCAATATTCGTAATGAATAATGAAATCCTTATTTTATTAATATTTATTTATTCCATATAAAAGTCTTTTCTGAAAATAAAAAGTTGTTTCAAATTGTTACATTTGGGAAGCGTCTGCATTGACTCCAAAGCCGAGTGCTTATCGATATTTAGAGGTGAGGGGTTGAAAGAATGATTGCGGAGTCACTTTTCCATGATGAGAATGTTGGGGCCTTTTGAATGGGATGTGAATAGGAGGGTCCAAAAGAGGCGTCGATACTCATCGACTTTCTCCTTAGTATAAAAAGTCTTTGGCGAAATCCACTTTTCATGTGAGCTGATTCTTCCTCTCGAATTCCTCGAAGGGAAAAGGAGAGAGGAAAGAATCCTTTCTTCAATGTTGAGAAAATGAATTTCCACAAACCAAAATTCACGATACACATTAAGACCAAGCTTCACATAAGAGAGACAGACTGTGAGGAATTGAACGAATTGAATGCCGTTAGAGAGAAAATCCTAAAAAAATAATTGTGCATCTCCGTGAATCAACTCTTAAGAGTTTTTTTAAGACCCATTTCTCTATTTCCCTAATGCAAAGTTCGGCTCCCATGCTCGTGAATATTTCCAAGCTGAGGCCTGCTGAGGTCCATATTACATACAAAACCGTTCGCTCGGTTCTGGACCATCAAACCCTCGTCGACATCTCTGAGGACGGAAAGGGAACATTTCCAGACCTTACAAACACAGTCGAAGAACCAAACTCTCCTCGCATCTCGTCTTCTTGCTTCTTGCTCCGTTTAATTTTCTTTCAAATCTCGAGCGCTCCATGCGCAAGCAGAAGGACCTGAAAAGAAACAAGGACTCTCCAAAAGATTCTATTATAGTCCCATAGATGCAGGTGTAAAAATGGTCTCAAGGCTCAATTACTGCATTATTTCAGAAAAAATGACTTTATCAAATAACATGCTTAAAATATTTATAGATATAGATATTCAAATTTACAAAAAAAAAGCATTTCTTTTAACCTTGCATCTTAAAATATGAGGAAATTAAATAAATATGAATTATTAGGTGAACAAATTATATGAAAAATACTTTTTTGTTATTTTTGTTAAATTACTTGGAAATAGAGTTTATTATGAATACTAAGTATGCGGAGAAATAAGTTTATTATAAATGATTTTCGAGTAGATGTTTAATGATAATAAATAAAATTTGTTTTATTAATCTTTGGTTCATTTAGAAGATATTTAGCGAAAATTACACAACAAAACTAACAATTTAGTTTTATGCTAAAGATACATAAGTATTTTAAAGACATACTATTATAGTCAGTAGATCTATGGAAGTCCTTAAAAACACACGTATCATTTGTGTAAAATTTAAACGCTAGCTAGATATATAGTTCAAACAGAATGTTATAAAAAATATCTATTCTTATATTAAGGTAACTAAAACAAAAGAGCTTTTAACTTTCTTACTTTTCTCATCCCTGAGAAATAGAAGAAATACTTTATGTAGAATAAATAATACTTGGTACATACATTCATTAGGAACATACATTCAAAAGTACAATAAGTGCCAAGTACCAGTATTAATATAATACTCTAATTTATATGAAACAAGAATAATTTACTTCTATTGTAGAGTCAATAGTCATTCGTGATCTTTGAGTTTGACTATAATTGAGCTTAAGTGTTTTTCTACACCTATAACTTAATACTATTTAACAAATTCACAACCAATAATAAAGTTAATAAATACTTATATTAAGGTACTTTGTCAATAAATACAACATTAGGTAATCATTATAGTTATGGTAAAGATTCTCTATATTACTCAAGAGAAACAAACACAAGGAACAATAGTAGATTATATAATATATGCATATCATTATGATTTATAATCCTTATGAAATTTCCATACATCCGTACCTAGTAAGAGAATGCATACAATTTGTTTTTCTTACGTAGATTTTCTATTAAAAATAATTTGTGAATTTATCCTAATTTCTAACATTGTTTTTAAAAGCTATGAGAGATTTTTTCCCTTTTTATTCAATACTCCCGTGACTTACATTTGAGTGTAAATCATAGTCTTGTTTTCTCGCCTTTAAGAACAAATTTCGCACACAATCACGTACGAGAGTCATAAATGATTGCTAAGTAGTGCTTTTTGCCATTTCGTTTACACATTAATGATAACATAAACATTAAGTACCTATATGAGACTATTCTAAAATATTTATTTTAGGGGTATTCTAGTAAACTTGAAAATCTAAAACTTGGTGAAATACTAAACGAATAGCTAAAAAATTACTTGTAAATAAGACTTTATAATCAGTTTTGATATAAAAACTTATTAGGACTTCATTTAAGAATCAACTACACACTTTTAGAGCAACAATAAATACCTGAACTTCAGTTTAGCGAGAAAAGTTCTTTTGAGGGATATTTGCATTCTAAATTCCACACTTAAATACAAGAACTAATTTGTCCTTAAATGCTCTTTAATATTAAATATGAAATAAAATATATGCTTAGGGTTTTATGCTTCCTTGCTGGTCATTGACAAGTCATGTGATCATATACATATCTAGCTAACTCTAACAAATAAGTAATAAATTACGTGCATATAACTGTAGCAATGTACTACGTACGTGCCTTCATCGACTGAAAGCTATTGACCATGCCATGAAATAAATATCTTTGTTTTCTCATTAGAATTAAATTACATTCTACGTATCTATTTAATAGTTAAAGATGAACATATCACAGTGAAATATAAGTCAAAAAAGATGATAAATATGTACAAACAAGGATGGATGAGAAATGAAGGTTTGGCGAGACTTAAGGATTCGTCTCATTCGCAGCCTCGTCCTTCTCCGCCTGGTCTTTGAGTCGCAAAAAGGTTTTCTCGATGTACTTAAGCGTCGTGGTGTAGTCCCGGAAAATGACCCAATCCCTGAAATTTCTCATGGTGTCGTCGTCCAGGTCCCTGATCTTCTGTGACATGATTTCCCTCTTGATGTCCTCATACACGACGTCCTTCTCGATCAGAGCTTGTTGAAACTCACAGAGGACCTGAAGAAAAAAGACAGTCCCTTGTTAGACTCCAATGTCCATTAGCCGCACATTCTGCAATTCACTCCGCCCCTCGTTGGATTCCGTTCCCAATCATAGTCTTTCCTTTGACATCCCCCGAGTCGAGAAGCGGAACACCCTTTCTCGACGTGTCTTCTATACATGGGATACATTTCCATTGACTTGTCCACAAAAGAGCTATTGCTACACTTCTCGGCCGCTTCTCCCCGGTTGTTCACCTGTGTCCTATCTGGGATCTATTGAGAGAGAGTTCGAAGATGTCGGCATTCGCTTCGGCTATTACTTATAGAATGAACTTCCTCTTCTCACCCTCGCCGTCACTTCATGAGACGGATTCAAAGAAATCGGCCCTAATTCTTACTTTCTATCAACTTTAATTAATTCTTTCGCTCATCATCACTCTCCCTCCCCCCTGCATTATACTTTTTTATCAAGGGAGGCTGAACGAATGGTCCCAGAGTGGCACTACAAGAGCCACAATTACACGAATTATGTTCCCTTCCTTCCTCCACTCACGCTTCCCTCATATGATAATTTATGCACTAGAGGGGATCCCATTTTTAGCTCAATCCTCTTTTGTGCATTTTTTGTATTTTTAAGCCTTTGAATGAGTTTATATAGGTACGAACCTTTCGCTTGTCTATCTTTAGTCGCTCAATAGCCATTTGTACTTGCGCGTGACTTGGCATGTTCATGCTTGAACACGTAATCTATAGGATTTCAATACCTGGCAAAACAAATTCTAAAACTTTTAATTACGAAATACTAATATGTGGGAACAAAACCTCGCGAGAACTATAAAGACTCTAAAACGTGAAGAATAATGGGGATGTGACTTTTGAAAGTGTTTTCATTTTGACTTTAAACATTTGCACAACTATGAATGACACTTGAATAAGGGGCGATTTGAGTCCTTCTGAAGAAAGTCCAAAATACAGGGAAATTAATATAGACTTACATATTTGAGCTGGAATTCTGCTTCGTGGAAATGATGATGAAATGAACCACCATGGATTGCTTGATCCAAAACAATCTGCTCGAGACCAACGGCAAACCTTTGAAGCGTCGCAAACAGCTTAACGATTAAATCTTCAGTCTGAAAAAGTTAATAATAATTCAATTAATGAGGATCTATGGTCCTTTAACACTTTGAGACCTACATCATTTATTTGAGAAAGTTTATTTTTTTGCAAATGATGAAAAGAGAATGATCAATGAAACAAGGAATTAATAGAACAAGAGATACGCGTTGTTAACGACAATTTTTTTGTTGCCACCGGGATTTCCAACCCGTTGATCAATGTTAAGTGAGAAATAAGGATGCGAAAAATGTGAATGGAGAAATGTGACTTACTTCTTTTTCCGACATTTTCTCAATGTCGTCGGATTTCGTTCCTTTTTTACTCATCAGTGCAGGATTTTCTGTCTCTACCCAATCATAATGAATATTTTTGTATTTGTCTTCTGAAATCTCCCTGAGAAAACTTTCGTTGTGCTGAAATGAGGAAAAAAGTTTATTAGAATGGATTATTTTAAAGTGCCAATTGTTATGCTAATTGTTGTGCTCATATGACGTAAATCATCAATTCATACGAATACTTGTGTCTATCTTTTAAAATGCACGGTTATCATATTTAATGAGAATTCCATTTAAAGGTTGAACGAATTTTACGATGAAATTGAAAGTACGCAAGATTTTTTTGCACTGTTCAAACAAATATTATCTTTCGAGCACCGATAGTACCAGTGCTGAGATTGTGAATGAGCAATTGTTGCGTATTTGTTCATGACTCCTTGTCCAGACACAGGCGTATTTATTCTTTCATTCATTCGAGTTTATTCTAAATTAATTTGGGCTTTTGGACAAATCGTTTCCTTTCATGTGGTCGAAGGGAGAAGTCATGAGGAGGAGGATGCAGGGCCCAAGTGATATACATTCTCATTGAACTATGATTACCTATTTATGAATGAACAAGTTCAATTATGCCCTGTAGAACACAAACGGCGGACTTAAAAAAGGTCATAATAGGAGAATATGGAGCGATCCTTGGTTTCCTCACTCCAACCTCAAGCTCTCGTGTTGAGACATGGAATGTTACTAGGCAGAAAAGGGTAAAGTCATAAGTGGGTAAATTGTCTCGTAAGGGTCTCGAAACGTCGGTGAGCTCAACATGTCAAGTGTGGAGTGTGTGAATGGAGCTGAGTCTGAATGTCATTTTATGGATTGACTCCCCTCGTTTCCTTTCTCGTAAATGTCCTGGTTCTTTCTCATCTCTCTCTTTGATTTCCTTTTGCAAATAGAGTCATCGGACTGAGTTTTATTAGCTAAGCGGATGCATTGAAAAGGTGAGGAGCCGAGCGAGGGTTGTGCTCGCTTCTCCAGCTCGTCTCCACGAGGATCTTTAACAAAGGGACAATGGTGGAACAGGTCGTATGAATGAACTTATTATCCTCGGCCCACGTCACGGCTTATTACTAGTAGTTAGCCTTCTGAGGATCCGGGAACCGAGAGATTCCACCTTTGAGTCTTAAGCCTCGGGTATCTAATCATGGAGCGGATGTGCTAACCGGATGAGAGATTCCCAGAAAAATTGATATGATTAATTCGCACGTTTGATTGAGATTCAGAGGACAGGAGCCGGCTGAAGGTGGGAGCGAGATGTTGGTGGTGGTGACTTCATGTCTTTGGCTCAGACTCCTGACTTTGTGTCTGGGTCGGAAAGAGAAACGACTCTTGGAATGCGAAGAAGAGGGAAAGGTGGAAGTGGGCGATTATTATTGAGTGGTCAAGAATGCTCGTGTTTTTCTCTCTATCAATGAACGAGTGAGTGGGTGGGAGGGAAATATTTATGAGCAAGTTGAATGATGGGGACTGGCGGGCGAGGCGCGAAGGTTCGTCGGCGGGGTTCACAGCGGCGGCACTCTCTCTACAAATTACAGATCCAGTTTGAAGAAAGAGAGGACTCGCTCTGTAATCAGCGCGGAGGTGGAATGCCTCTGCTCACTCCGCGGACGGGGGTGGCGAAGGTAAGGGCGTTCCGACCAGTGACTCACAAACCTCCATCCCTGCACGGAGGACCTGAACCTTTCCGGTGCTGGTCACTTCAAAGTCCCATTACATGATCCCTTCTCGGCCCTCGGCCGACTCCTGGCGGGCCCATTAGCCCTACACCACACGGATTCCTCTGTCCCATCTCCACTTCAATCTACTTGGGGCTTCATCAGGCGCGTTGGGCTATTACTCATCTCTTCCCACTTCTCTTGCCCAACTTCCGGCTCCCAACGGACGAAGAGCGGGAATCGCCGCCGACGTCAACAAAATCCCACACCATGCTGCCTATCTCTTGGCCAAATACTCTTTGGGTTCATGACTCAATGCAAGCGAGAGCGGCGACGATGAAGCAATTAAACCATGGGTTACTTACAAATGACTCTATGAATTCGTCAGCCTGGTCGATCGCCATCTTAACTTGAGTCACGATGTTCAAGTAGATTTCGCTATTAGATTCTTGGTTTCCGTGAGACCTGTCCAGAGATCCGGTCATATTTGGAATTCCGCAGGGGTTCACCCAC
Organism: Neelides sp. FZ-2019; assembly: GCA_009869795.1. NCBI lineage: Eukaryota > Metazoa > Arthropoda > Collembola > Neelipleona > Neelidae > Neelides > Neelides sp. FZ-2019. The sequence goes on from VJMY01000306.1 coordinate 19,386, forward strand.
TTCTCAGGGTGATGAGTCTTGCCTCTTCGGTGCTCTCGCATGGGATTTGACATGGCAATGGGAAGTAGTGAGAAAACGATGGCTAATTGTAAGCACACAAATTTGATCTTCCTCCAACCTGAAAGGGAATAAAGAGTATATTAAGTGGCTGTGCGAGCTCCGTTTCCTTGCACTTTATAACTTAACCCAATGAATATGAATGAGGCTATGAATGAATGAATCAGAAGGATGGGAATTCCGATGAAAGGATACGCGAACGTGAGTGAGAGGTGAGTGTGTTGGCTCGCGGGGCCAATTGAGATCAGAACGTTCATTCATGGTTTTGAGGGAAATTGGAAGAGAAGGGTTGAAAAACGCTTGAACACTCACCGAGGACGAAGGACTGGCGGGGCGAGGAGGGCGGCGGGTTTTGGCACAACGGGGCACACCGACAAGGGCGGGTCGGGTCAACACAAATTTCAACGCCTACGTTGAACATTGTAATTGCGGAGGATGGAGGAACACTAGGTGAGGAGGTTTGGTCATGGACCAGATAGGTCAGGCTTGTGCGTTGCGAGTCCGACAACTGAGGATCCCAGTGAGAGGTAATCCCTATTTATTTCCTTTGGCAGCCTACACGGGAAGGTGTCGTGTTTTGGGGTCTCTGTGAAGGAATGGAGCACAGGCTCTTGCGTTAGCAGGTCTTGAACTGTTTGTGGTCCGGCCTCGGCCGGAGCTTTTATAGCCACTTCTACACTCGTCTCGGAGTTGTAACAGGTGTCCTCCCGCCGCCACCTCTCCTTCTCCTGTCACCCAACATCCACCTCTGAGGAGACTGCATCAGCCTGCGTCATCCTCACATCTTAGGGAGGGAAGCTGTTGAGCGAGGGAAGCCGATGAGCGAGGGAAGCTGATGGCTCGGCCGGCCGGCTCTTCCTTCCCCTCTTCCTCCAAGTGCTCCACCACCACCGCTGACATCACGGCCTGACTTCACTCTCTTCATTCATCCACGCGATTCCAAGTATCGGCGATGACGTGGACAGGTCACTCCGACCAGCCCCAGCGACCACACAGCCGCCTCTGTACCCTCGCTCACTCCTTCACGGCGGCTAATTGCCCGCCCACGCCTTCCGCTCCCGCCTGACCCACTCTTCCATAGAAACCCCTAGAGCTCCAGCGCGGGCCTCGCAATTCGTGTGCCTTAATCGCCTTTGCCCCCACCGGCATCCAGGCTCCTCTTCATGTTGGCTTCCTCATTACAGATTATGGCACCCTCTGAGCTCTTTGAAATTACCCTGTCCTCCGCTCCTCGTTAACCTATAATATACCCTTAAATAGGCCTCCGAGGTAGGAAATACGGCAGGAGCTGACGGCGTGAGCCACAACCTTTGATTGATTTCAAAATAGATTTCTACTGAAATTGTGGAATCAACAAGAAGACCTTAAATCACTTTTTAAGAAATTCTTAAAGAGAAATTGATTCCAGGGTGGCTTAACGATCATTCTCGTAGCCCATGACACCTCAAGAAATGCTTCCTATGAGGAAGTAAAGTGCTTACAGGTGAAAATTTATTCCCAATCATAATATAGCAATCACAAAATTATTTTTATTTTTCAATGGAAATGTTTGAGTATTCTTCAAAGTTTCATTTTTTTTATTTAAGGAAAACTACGAAGGTCCCTTGGTTCCAGGGTCCCATCCCAGGCTTTCTATAAAGTGACGCGTAAATGCTCACGCCAGCAATGTCACAATAAATATTCTTACAATCCACTTAATTAAGTCATTAGCTGATTATTTCTCTTGTGTCATTCATGACGTTATCCCATTAAATAATACATGTAATATTTATTACATATTTCGACATTTAAGTGAAATTTGATAAAATTTGATAAATATTGATTGCGGATTAAAATATATAAATATCTATGATATGAAAAATGATTGCCTGTAGTAAATATACTACAGGTTATGGGGATGATACACTTATCTTTAATTATGTCTATTTCAATTAATATACATGAATAAATCTAAAATATTTACAGATATCAAAATTATAATGACCTAAGCATTTTTATTCAAAAAACAAATTGTATTTTTTTAAAAATAAGAGATAAATATAAATTGTATACATGTCCTTTTTTGTTGGCTTAAACGCATAAAAAGATATTTTTCCTTTATAAGATTTTAAGATTTTTGTAACGGAGTTTGAGGGTCACAAAAAGGTTCGTCATAATCTTGAAGATATTTTAGTACATTTGACCATATGAAAAAAGGGCGTGATTGGAAGTTTGGAAAATTTTTTGACTCAAAGGATTTTCTGCTTTAAATACACGGGAGCAATATAAATGTATAGCAATATCCTCTAGCTGCATAGGTACATGGAAACGAGAATGCATAACAGATATAAAAAGCGATGTAATATTTTCATAAATGTAATCTGTAACTAACAAGAGATAGCATTGATAATGAGTTGACGAGATCCCTTATAGCATTCAATGAATATGAAATGATGTATACTTTATAAATTATTACATGAGGTAATCGTGTCGGTATCCTTGTTCAAAGTATCACTTTATTATAAATTCAATCACTATTTGTTCTAGTACTACTAATAATAAAGCACTTCCTTTTTTTCAAGAGAATATATTTCTAAATATTTTAATTATTTACCTTTATTAAAGTTTGTATAATATTACAATAATGTATAATAAATGACATTAAATCATCGAGTATTTTGAATGATGAATAATTTTATCACCTGTGCCGTAATTCTATTTACTTATTTATAACGTTCAAAACATCTGAAGTCATTTTCAAATCAAGAACATTTTAATTTCAATTAAACCTTTAATTGATTAAAACTAAAACCAATTCATATGAAAGTCTCTCACTTGGACAAATATTTATGTATAAGATAATGTAATGTTGAGAATTAATGTATGGTAACACTTTACATATTTATCGGTGTGTAAATTGAAATTATTTTATTATATAACTTGTATAATATCACTAGCTTTCATTTGACAAAAATTAATTTTTTACCTTAATAATAGTTGAGGCTTCGTTTTTCCTTGTTCTTGCTTGAAGTTTTAATGGCAAAGAGAAAATTCAACACTCAATATTTATCCCAGCTAACTGACAATTTATTTAAATTATATTGCTATATATTTCCGACGTGTATTTTTTCCTTTGCTAATGAATTAAATTGAGTTTCCAACACAGCTCGCTTTAATCAACTTATTGTGGTTAACTTAACTTCACTGAATATGTGCAAAAGGATGTGGCAGCAATTCAAGAAATTTCAACGGTGTCTATTTAAAGCAGATTTCCATTTATAAATACATATATACCTACCAAATGACAAAACTCCAAAATTCACTACTCCCTTATAATATTACACCAAATTCAAAATGGAATTGCTATTATTTCTCTGCTTGAAACATACGACTGAGTACCTACGACTGAACTTGAATGTTTCCAGGTAGAATGGCTGATCGAAGGAACATTAAATATTAAGAATGTCCTTCGATTCATTTAATTTGATATGGAGCTTGTTGGGAACGTGTTTAATTCAGATGATTTTTGTTGCTTCAAGGTCCCTATCTCTACAATGTATTCATCACCGCTCCAACTTGTGCATATCACAGTTGCAAGAATGAACGTATAGGTAGGCACATTAATTGTCTTCTACGCGCTCTATATGACCCAATATTCTTTATTGCCAGAGCAATATAGCGAGGATTTCAAGATTGAAGCATAAAAAGGTATGCTATTTAATGCACTACTACATAATGTAAATTTATTTGGGGAAGGCGAGTCTTCACATTACACGATAAAATACTGTTTTAAATCCCACGTGTTTACCTATTTCCAGTGCGGAATGTATTACTCATTTAAAAGTCGTGTCTCGCATAGAAAGGAAATTTATACATTTTGCCCATCATCATCAAAACCATAATCATTTAAGTATTTGTTTAATAAGTCATCGAGTCATCATACAGACATTTTCAAGTTCCCAAGTTTGTAAATAAAAGAGAAAGATTATAATCTTCATACTAATAGCCTATATATATAACAAATTAGCTATAAAAGAAAAATTAAGGCATTCGTTAAGTCACTGGGTTTGGATTCCTCAAAATTTATTTAATTAGAAAATTCTGTGAATAACTTCTTCAAAAAGCTATTTTGTAAGATCAGGACAAAAACAAATATTACTCATTTAATCTACCAAGGTCACAATATATGGGCATATATGATTTTTTATAGTCAAAATTCTGGATTTTACATTCTAAGAAAATCAAATTCATCATTATGACTTCTTTACTCATTAGGCATACTTAGATAGGAAATCTTGCCAGATCTTCAAAAAAAATTACCATGAAATCACACTAAAATGAAGTAATTACGTTTTAGGGATATTTTTAAAATTTAATCCTTGTTTTCTAATCCCAATAATAAACATGAATTTATTAAGAACAAATTGTGAGTATGTTCTTAAGAATTCTTTGGGTACTTCTAAAAATCATGAAGGGTTTTTCTTTCTTTCCTTGGTCATCATTTGACCACTTTCCGGTGTATTTAAGCAATATATGGGGTATTTCAAAGTGCACCCGTTTAGAATCTCTAAAAGTTAAATGCTCTAAGCATAAAAATCTCGAAAAATATATGCTCGACATATATAATGCAAAATTCTTAATTTTATTCGCTTTTATTCGATGTATATAATGTGATGATGTGCAATATGCATAATGTGCATTTGCATATTGTGCATATTTGACCTGCATATTGCATACATATTTCGATGCATATTGGCTTTCGGTTCTGAGTTGAGTATTTATTGGTAAATACCTACTTAAAACATTTACTCATTTTGAGGGATATTTTGAATCATAAAAAATATGATTTTCCCAACTGATTCACTTATTTGAGTCTTTACTTAAACTACTTAAAATAACTTAATGTTTAGTCCTTGAAAATTTAAGACTACAATTTGGAAAATACAAGATGAATAAATTCGAGGTTTCTATTGAATATACACTATTCTTACGACTCCACAATTCCACATTACTTACATAGCAGTAGTGTTTGATTAAAAAAAATTATCCATGTTTAACTACTTACCTATATATTTATACAGTATTATGATGAATTGATGAAATCATCAAGATAAAATTCAATTGTCTGATAAAGACAATTACAGTGAAGGAATATTCTTCATTGTAAATCAATTTCCTTGTAGATATGCATCATTGGGAAATCATAGATATTTAAGAGAAAAAAATAGGAAAATTATTTGGAATCAATAAATATGCAGTTTTAAGTTTCTTCTTTTTCATATTTCAATATATGAATTTTATGAATGAATGTACAATCTGCTTATACTTAACACTTGTATATTCACATAGTAACAAATAGAATAGTAACATGTATCTGTAATATGTAAAGGAGCTATGGAACATGTTATAGAACAAACCCTGTTTAATATAAGTTTTTGCATAATAGTATCTCTATATCATATAATTAATTAAGATTTGTACGAATTAGATAAAATATCATATACAACATTAACATATGCTAAGACACTTTTAGGCTTGTAAATAAATGCACAGTATTGACCGTCTAACTCTTGCATCTAATGATCACAAGCGATATTTACCTTTGTATATCTATCAATGACGTGATGAAGAGCTCATGCATTGCGTGTTGTCCTGTTGACATTCAACGCATACAAAAATTATGTGATATAATGCCACTTATTCATTCATTCTTCAGTTCGGCGAACGCTCTCCTCGAGGACATGAATTATTCTAATATTCTAATTCATTGAATTGTTCCTTTCCAGAGATGAATTAATGAGTCAATATTGTAAGTATAAATACCTACACACTTATTAATTAATGTACAAAAATAAAAAGATGAACCTATGTACTTTGTATATAAAAACTTCATATCAATTCTCATTGTGCTAATCGCTAATAACTAGCTTCAAAATAAATACTAATCATATATATTCATATTATAAAGAGATAACACCTCTCCATGGTAGTAAAAAAAGATTTTACACATAAATGCATCAAAATGGTATAGGGAGGAAGTGAGAAGTAAGACTTCAATAGCCTATTAACATGGAGGAAAAAAAATTACGTTCGGTGTCCATACAAGCATAAAATGACAAATGTGAATGGTAGTTGAGTTCTTGAGTGTTGGTCAGATTATTATTGGTAAATGGGGTTCATAGTTTAGATATATGGTAAACATTTTCCATGTTCAGGTGATTATTGATACATCTCTCTGTCTTTTTGTATGAACGTATGAAGCATGCCGGCATAAGCAGACTAACATACAAAAATAGAATAAAGTCAAGTTGAATGCCTAAAGTCATTTCGAATTCCTAAATATTTACTCATTTCCAAAAAAAGGGAAAGATACTTTGAAGGGTAAAGGATTAAATTGAGGAGTTTTGAGAACTGGGGTATTAATGTGGACATTTCTTCAAACACACGTTTCCCTTCCGTTTTCCTTATTAATTGTAAAAGGCCAGAGGGAATCTTTGAGACCTTTTGTCCACCTTGCCGTTTCTTAACTCTCTTATAGTTTTAAAGGATTGTCTCGACTTCTCCGAGATTTCCATAATAGAGAGAAGTTGTGAGGGGATTATGAGTTCTTTGTACGTGGACATATCCACATGTGCTAGTAAAACTCGAGGGCGGAACTGAGAACTCCACATTCAAAGGGCATTCGTGTGTAAAGTATAATACCATACCAGACCATCTTAGAGCCCGTTTCCTGAGAAATGCTCCATTGTTGAGCCTCGACTTCTCTCCGCGATTTCTCGAGTCATCTCGTGTAAAAAAACAAGGCTTTTGATACTCAAGTCCTCCTCAATGAGGGAGATCAGATGGTGACTGGGAGATGTATATATGCAATAATCTATTTATGATTGCAATTCGTCAGTGTGTTTCTCCTGAGTTGATAATGAGGGATCCTTTGAACCACGTTTCCTTTCGCCCCGAGAGAGGAAGTGAATGGGGGTGAGGAAAGAAGTCCGCACTCTCGCCATGCATAAAATGTGTTTAAACGAGGGATTGGGGGGAGGGGAAGCCTTCCACTGGTTGATTACACTTATTGATACAAGAATTACACCTTGATAAGGAGAGCTGGAGACGATCCCTAGCTGTTTTTCTTGGAAATTTGTCTGAGAATCCATTCATCTGCCTCTGTTTCTTCATCCTTTCATCAAGAGTGCATGTATTTCATACAATGTGTGATTATTTTATATGTAGACATGGAGGAAATACACGTATAGTGACTGATGATGAGATGTGCGAGGGAACTAGATTCGAATTCCTGGTCCTTTATTCTCCTTAATTCAATCAATCGCTCCTCAATTTCATTTATTCACAATCGATATTCCTTAACAGGGGATAAATCAAACACTTTTGAAGAAAAGCCCCACTTAATTTCCCGCCAACTCTGCTCTGTTATTTGCTACTAGTTTTCCTATATTTTCTTTGCGACTCATTTGAACATTCAATATCAATTCTTCCTTGCTTGGATTTTTCTTTTATTCCCAAAGATATTTTCCTAGATGTGATCTCGAGCCAGGTTCTTTCAATTTACCGGCCCAAGTTCCGTACATTGAATAATTGTATCCGAGGAGTACAAGAGTGGTAAATGGATTAGTAAATGAGGATTATTGTTGAGAATAAGACCCAAAGGAGGAATTGAATTGCAAACATGCGCCAGTTACTGATGAGGTCGAGATGATCTCAGGTTTGAATATAAAGGAATGGTTTGCATTATTACTTTCCATTTGCTCTGTCACTATTCGTGGAACTGGAACTCCCTTATGCATTTCGGAGATTTCTTTTATCTCCCTGTTAATTAATTTATGGGATAAGGGGTTACTCAGGTTTATCCCGTCGGCTCCCTCGGCCTCACCTTCTCATTACGAGATATGAGATAAGGAATGTACCTACATACCCAGCCCATTGTTGACTTAAATAAGTAAAAGTACATACTTATTATATACCTTGACGAGATAAGTAACTAGGTACATGGATCCCTGATAGAACGATAGATCATCAATAAGGAAACTTTTGTTTTCTCTTTCGGCCCCTATATACTCCTATATAAGAAAGACTGACAGATACTGTTGACGCACTCTCCTTCTGAGCCGTCATCTTTACCATCATCACTCACGGTGTCCTAGTGAAAAAGAGGAAAGGTAACTGGGTTTTTACAATCCTCGAACGAATTTACGTAATTATGACAGAACGGAATACACATATGTCAGTTGTGATTCCATTCATTCACAACTTGATCTTTTTTCTTCGCTTGGCCTTCCACCATGTCCTTCCTACAGATGAGTTATACTCACAAGTAGGTACATCAGACAATGATGGACATTAAGGTACTTACTCCTTGTGTGAATTCCCATGCATCATTTTTTAAATTACTCCACTCCTACCTTCATCAACGACACTTTTATGTTATAGTGTTTAAAGGTGTATAATAATGATGTGATTAAAATTTAATAACTGGATTATTAAGGTACAATAACATATGCAGTTCTATTTTTTTTGTTCAAGATGCAGTCAATAGAATGAGCCATATGAAATTCCCAACTCTCCAATTTCTATGATTCATTATGGCGAGAGTTTATTACTTTGTTATCCTATTGGTTTATCAATTTCAATTAGTTTAGAAATTAACTTTTTTATATTAATAGCTAGTATAAATATTTACTCTACCTAGCTGAGGTCATAAATGCATGAGATAGCATCTTAATTATAGGCACGAGCCCTTTGTAAAAGAAGGGATCAGATTGATATAGTTAAAATTCGGAAGGTTTGGGTCTTGAAGAAGGACATTAAACTTGAAATTATATGCTTTCACTATTAACGGCATATAAACTCAATAGCCAATAAGTCATTCAAAAAGAATAATTTGGGAAATCGAAGTTGGCCTCAATTGGAGCAATGAATTGGAGGGGATGTCTTAGGAGGCCGGAGCTCCAGGTGAGACTTCATTAATGTTGTTTTATACCTACAGCCTTTTTATGATCCCCTCCCTTGTCTAGGGACATTTTTTGCACAAGGAGACCTGTGAAGTGAGGAGGAGACATCCAGCGTTCCTTGACTGATGGGTCTTTAAAAGGAGCAAAAAAACTCTCGTGGGAGGCCTACCCTCTACAATTGGGCAATTGATGGGAAAAAAAATTCCGCCTCCTTCATCTCCTCTCAATTCCTCATTATTCAATTAAGAGGAACAAATGATCGGCCTCTTTCCGCACATCAGGAGGACTGAAATTCGTACATTGTTTTAAAGACCAATTTCCCCCTTTATCCCCCTTCCTCTGACGGTTTCTTCAGAAGGAACACATGTGTGTTGACGGCGGTAAACGACAGTCACACTCACCCGAACTTCACTCATCCCGATACCGGATTTTTTTATCGAGACTTCATAGGGTTTCCTACCTGACTCTGAATAGAGGAAAAATCGAATCACCTTAAAAGCCCTCACTCACCCGCCTTATATTTTATTTAAGAAAACGAGGAAAGGGCAACGGTTCTCTTAGTGAGATTTTTATAGCGCAAAAAAGTGGGGATGGCTGAATTATTCTCGACACTTCGGTTGTTCGGTTCCTTCACGCCTCCTTCCAAGTTATTCCAAAGGAAATGAGGAAAAAGGAAACTAACGTTACTTTTAAATTATCCCTTAAATAGTTCATTCGATTCTTGGATCTCACATACTCTTAATTGCTTTATTTCAACAGAAATACTATTGCAAAGGAATATTAGGCCTATTGCCCAATTCACCCCACTAATTAGAGACTCCGTTGCTAATAAGAAACATCATTACATCTTAGAATTTGCTTTCAAAGATTTAAGCATGGGGTATTATAAGTATTCAAGACTATTGTACAGGGTATTAAGCATACACAAGTATTATATTAGTCTAGAATAGAATAGTATTAATACACCCTACACAAAACAAGTGTACTAATTGTTTAGTATTGTTCCTCTAAACAGTTCTCGGCTCAATAATTTATTTTTAAATTCAGCATAGTTATCATCATTATTATAATTATTAATATTACAAATAAATTTGCTTTTTATTCTATGAAATTAATTATATACATTTTTCTATAATGAAGAAGTTTAAAATTACATGAATATTTGATGGCGAAAAAGTAAAAGTATCAATATATTTGATATTTATCGGTCAATTTTTCAATACATATATACAATAGATACTGACTCTTTTTGTGCATTTCCTTTTGTATAAAGATTATAAGTGTTTAGATAGTAGGTATTTTACAGTAGTACATCAATATTAGTGATGCGATCTTTTATTTATTGAATTCATCTCTGATGTTTTCTTTGAGTTAAATTATGTATGTATGCATGTATGTATTGTATAACAGAATAGAAGCAACGTGTGTTATCTATATCTAGTCTGTATTATCTCGTAATATGTCTATATTCTAAATATTAAATGCATACTTCGGTTATTGATATATACTGTTATATACTGTTAGGTTATTGCTATAACAAATTACTCCGCATTTTCAAATATAACACAACCAAGCTTGTATGTTAACATGATGAATTGAGAATATACAGACCTACCAACATTAATGGTGTGTATACGCATAGATATATTGCAGTTGTTTTTAAATTTGTACATCTGTAATATGAATAGGAACAAAGAGGAAGTTGAAAAGCGAGGAGAATACAGGGCGGGTTGAATATGGGTTGAACTGCTGAGGTTACATGGTGTGGATAGTTATTCAATGCAAAAAGGGCTCATTATCAAAGAGGTTCCTTGGGAGGTTTTGGGTCAGGTTCGAGCCACTTTATGAAAGATTCATCAGGAATGTGCTGGTGAGCTGATATTTGTTCAAGGTAGTCCCAAATGATTTAAGGTTCCATTTGACCCCTCGCTGTTCTTCAACAAAGCAATCGAAAGTCAAAGCTCTTTAATTTTCTTCCCGGCCGACTCAGAATCTTTTTTCTGTTCAAAAACGTCTTTTTCACCCAACGCCGCACTTCCACCGTCCCCTCGGTCCAAAAACAACTATTTTATTATCTCGCGACAGTTTTGATGTGCTGAGGAGAGTTTGAGCTCATCAATAGCCGCCTCAATATCCTCGACCCGCATTCTTCGACCATTCTTCTCATAATTCCTAGTGGGAATTTCCCACCCACAGATCTATATTCGTTTTTTACTCATACACACATTCATTTAATTTCATCCTTATTTTACGTCCACCGTCGCTTCCTTCCCATTATTGCCTCAACCAACAATAGACAAACGTCGTGGGATCAATTGGGTTAGACTAAAGGAATATCTTTCAAATCCTTTCGGCAATCTTTGGGCAAACCTTACCTGTATACTTACACATACTTAACTAGCTCTCATTCATTCTCCAGATTCCATTAACTCTCTCATTTCTCAACTTTACCCCTTTTCTTTGTATTGAAACTTGAAGAACGTTTGGAGCCTTCACCTTAAAAACCTTTATCCCAATTGAAGTTTAAAACAACAAAAGTATATATACACTTCAAAATGAATATTCATGAAATCACTCTTTCAAAGATTTTTTTTAGTGAGAATTTGATATCCAAATATTTTGTTAATGAATAATTGGTAATCCCTAAATATAAGGCAATTTTAATTTGATAAAATCGTTCGATATAATAATAATCGACAAACCATTACAGATCTCCTTAAATTACGTTCCAAAACTGATAATGAATTGTATTCCGATCAATTCAATATTTACATACAAATGTCATGTTAATTACTGTTTTAGTAATCATGTCTTCATAATCTTGAAATATGAAGATTGATAAATTTTAAGTCATTGAATGAATGAATGGTTTATTGTTCGATATTAATGCTATTACACCTTTTCAGACATTTACTTTTACAATTAACAATCTATAATAAATTATTCATCTAAAATAATTAAAAATATTACTAACTTCATGGAATATGAGTTTTGCATCATTAAATGACAGAGTTGATCATTAGGAAGTAGTTGTTTCATTACATATATTATAATTATTGATATTATCATATTATGTATGTATGTATTTAACCTATTGAATATGGGGCATTTTAAGTTGAACAATAAGTGGTAAACATTTTAGCTTTCATTTCTGCTACAAAGTGTGCAATTTTCAATTTCAACTCTTAATTTAACATCTTTCTCCATCGATAAGATATAGAATTCCTAATTTAAATTGAAGAATGACACATTTTATATTCCAAAAGTTGTATTCTAAGTAAGGTTCAACTAAATAGTTTATTTCATATGGACTGTAAATAATTAGTTTTACGCATAGCAATAATAAATTAAAAAATAAGGGTATAATGAAAATGCACCCAATAAAGATCTATAACAGTCTAACAATGTATGACTATTCAGAAACATATACTACCTATATATTTATGCTTTCATTTTAGTTTATAAAAGATTAACTTTCTTAATACTTAAATAAAATTCATAGCTAGCGTATTCTCATGATTGGAGTTCAAACTGAATTAAAATTCGTGTTTACCCATTTTGTTTCCGATCCATAATATAATATATCTATTATAGCATTCATAATACAAATATTGAAATAACGATGATTATTAAAAGTTTATTGCCATATCGATATGAGAAAACCGTTTGATTAAATGTTATTTTCATAACGACAGCAGACATAATAAATCAACTCATTGAGTGGGAGGTGATTATCTCATGGTGCAGCTGACGTTGAGAGCAAGTTGGTTATCAGAAAAGGTTAATAGAATTAAGCACCATATCAACGAAGCATGAATAAATAAGCGAAACTAGATTGTAATAAGATTAGCAATTAACTTCATCCTATCTCATTTTGTAGTTAGTGTTGAAAGAGAAGCAGTCTATGATTCACAGTGAAGTCATTTGCAAAAAAGATTTCTCTATAGATCCCATGAATCTTATGACGTCTGGAGATTTCTAGATGTTGACATTGATAATGGAATTGAAAAAAACTCTTAAGTACGAACTTAATGTCTCCTCACCATTGTCATTTATTTCACTCTTTCTTTTACCTATATTTTATTTACCTACGTAGGTAGTAGTACCCAATTATATATTATGTTCTAGTTTATTTTAAAGGTTAATTAAATTAATTTTTTTTATCAATTTAAATAAATTTACTTTCAATATATTTTAGCACTTTAATAAATAAGCAATATTTTCTAGTGAAAATTAATGTAATTCATTATAAACATAATTAAATTGCAGTAGCAATGATAAAAAGAAACGATTCTAATAAATCTGTATACCTAATAGGTATGTGTGTTCATAACGTATATTTTCTTAAGCATTCAGGGGATATGTGCGAAAATCAAAGTAATTTTCTTTTGGTTTCTCAACCTATCGTTAACTGTGCTTGGTGCTGTTTGCATTATGCTCAGTTGTTCATTATGCGATCCTTTAGTAAGTAGTAGGCTAGCAGTCAAGTACTAGTAGGTACCCATAATTACTATTTATGTAGATCTAAACCTAAATATTGATAATAAATACATATAACAATTATGTAATGTTATACCTATTGTTGTTTTCTGATACGTAAAATGAGAAAATGAAAGTAAAACTATAAAACATTAAGCTTTTTAACAGAGAAACGGTTTTATTATTAAATAAATAGGTATTTTCAATTTGAACAACTTGAAGATACAATGATGAATTTAGTATTTTAGACTATATAAGTATTATATTACTTGTATCTAAATTTTAAATTATTTACATTTAAAATCTTGAATTCACTGGTTTTAATATTTTGGCAATTCATGGATTTGAGCATTTAAATGTTCCATCTAGGAAAGAGCAAATAATTTTTTATCGAAAGTTGTGGTCTCAAATCTCGAGTTTCTCGTTATACGCTCTTAACATGCACATTGTTTTATTATTATTATTTACGTCGCTTAACGCCTAAATGACTCACTCTGTTAATGATATAATATGGCCTAATAATGAAGACAAGCACTTAAGGAACTTATCAATTATAAAGATTGACATTTAATTGAGCTCGTTCAATCTCATTTAGCGAGATATTATAAAGTAGAGTAAATTCCATATTTGTCAAATATGTTGGCATTGAGTCTCATGAGCCACGGAGAAACGTGGACATGTCATGGATATCGAATGCGATACGCTTAAAATGTAGAGCAGTCGCTCGGCGGAGAATGGGCTGAGGAGAACCTGTGTGGGAATTGGGAGAGAAAGATAAAGATCTGCTATACATTAAAAGGTCGCTGTTCCCTTTAGAAAACTTTTTATTGTGCGATCGGAATTTTTTAACATGAGAGTTGGATATAGGATTGAGTGTGTATGTGTGTATGTTCCACCTCTCGAGTTTCCTTATCCTCTCCAGACCACGTTTTAATATTTAAATGAAGAAAGTTTACACTATCTTCTCAATACTTTCACTACTTCGCAAATAGGGAAACAGAAGGGGTTAATATTAACAAGAGATTTTCTCTATTCAACTCCCATCTGAAAAAAAGTTTTTCATTGAAAGGATTTACATGACTAAATTTGAACTTATTGATTCAAGTGTCCTCAATATAAAACAAGCATCTCTTTTGAAAGTGTTCATTTAAAGTGGATCCGCCGAGACCTCGTGTCATTGTGAAGTAATAGGCTCAAAGTAAAGGAGGACGGTGGAAATGGAACATAAAGTGTAATTTGATAACATTAAAGTAAAATATTTTCTAAACATCTTGACACTCAGGGATTTGTATGCCGACAGAGAGTTTCAAATTGTCCTTGTTAATTATCCAACGTTGCGTTGGACTAAGGTGGTGCCAAATTCGGCGAAATGTGCATTTCTTCTCCAAGCCCAACAGTTTCTTTTATGTTGGACGGAGGCGGACGGTGAAAGGATTCTCTTGTGACGAGATCTCTTTATGCAAGTCGCATTGGGAATTTTAGGGAAATGTTCGTGACAGAGTCGGAATACGGAATGGTGGTTTCGTTTTGTCCTTAACATTTGTTCAGAAGAAAACTCTTCACCTCCCATATTTCCCTCCAGAGTCAGTGGGGAGACGGAACATGAGCAGCTCGACAGCTCACTCCGACTCCGAGACCCCGAACAAATGGAAACTTGGTCTCTCAATCCACTCGAATGTCTTATTCAATGAGGAAAGTGCTCTTGGTCTTTTATGTACCCGCTCATCCATTTTCTTTCTCAGGATTAGATTGAAGAAGGTCCAGAGCGGCGGGACTTTGGAAATGAGCCCCTCATTTCCCCACCTCAATATTCCTCTCGTTCTGCATAGAAGTGACGAAGAGATAATTGTGTTCCTCGCCATCTAATGACTTTCAAATTGGCTTGAGAGAAAATGCTCAATTCCCCCCTCTCTCTCTCCACTTTGGGCTGAAAGGACCTTGGGAGGATCTATTGATTGGGAGGCAATGATGGGGAGGTTGAAGCTGTAAAAGAGCCACTCAGCCCATGAAATGAGGAAGAGACTTCTTTCCCTCGACGGCTCCTTAACTAAGCCAACGTTGATCCTCATCATCATGAGGCATTCCAACGCCTCACTCTCACCAGCAATTACACAACTCCACTCGACACGAGGTTCTTCCCAAATAAATACTGGGGTGTAAATGTGCGGCTGCCAATCTCAGATTACGTTGCCTATTAAAATCTCATCCTCTCTCTTGAGAACTCAGCTGAAAGGAAGGAAGAAAAATTTAATTTAAAAAATGCTTACTCCACTTTCCCATTATCTAGCTCCACTGCAAGTGGAGAAAATTTGTTGAAGTAAGAAAGGATTAACTAATTGTCTTTTGTTTTTCCTAACAAAACTAAATAGGTTAAAGCATTATCAAAACATTCCATTCAAACTTCAAAATACTACTATATATTTATCTCATAGTTTGTCTATAATTATTTTATACTCACATTTGCTATACCAATACCAATACCAATCAATAATCATCACAACGATGTTCAATAAATTTTTATTTTGGCTTATAATTTTTATTTAGTATATTAATATGTAAATGTAACATTTATAATGAATTTTCGCAACAAGAAATTCAAGATGGTTTTTAGGTACCTAAGCAAAAGTTTAATTATTAATACTATTTATAACAATAATATATGTACATGTATAATCGCTTCAATGTAATAATAAAAGATATGAACAAAATTGAGAGATGAATTTTTTACATAATATTTATGAGATACTCAAGCAAAAAGCATCAAGTTAATATTTTTACTTTTCATCGTGAAAGTGAAAGCTAGACATAATGTGTGTTATGCAGACATTAACTATAGGTAGTATGTACATACAGCGTGTTTCATAATTCGATGGAGATATTTATTTAACCAATTATGATAAAAATGGGCAATCGGATATTTCTCAAATTTAGCATACATATTCTTTATTAATCTGTTACCAAACATAAAACTTTTATTAAGTGATCGTTTGCTTCAATGCAACGTTGTAATCTTTCTCTGACGCTTCTACACACTCTTTAAAGAAGTGACTTTAGAGATGTGTCAAAGAGCGTGTAGAAGCGTCAGAGAAAGATTACAACGTTGCATTGAGGCAAACGATCACTTAATAAACGTTTTATGTTTGGTAACAGATTAATAAAGAATTATAACAGATTAATATATGTAGGCTAAATTTGAGAAATATCCGATTGCCCATTTTCATCAAAATTGGTTAAATAAATATCTCCATCGAATTATGAAACACGCTGTACACAAGGTACCTGCATGCATACAAGTTAAATGTACAAATACTTGTTCATTCTATATTCCAAACCGTACTTAAATGGTATTCACCTTTATTATTTACGTATTCAATGTCCGATTTAGCTTGGAATTAAAATCCCCGCAAGGATTTAACCGGAATTTCAATATTCTGAGCCTCAAGTGTTCCTTTGAAGTCACGGGAGGAGAGTGTGATTGATTCGCTACCGTGTGCTCAGCCCTAAATGAGTTTTCATCAGTTTTAGAGAAAGTGGTGGAAGAGCTCTTGAGAGTTTAATCGGAATGTTCCAGGGTCGAAAGTAAGTCAGATCTAGTTGAAGATGAACTACTGTCCAGAAGGAGGAGACTTTCCCCCAAACAGGACCCGAAGATTGCGCCAGGGATGAGGAAAAGTCGTGCTTTTCTTGTGCTTCCCGCTCAGTCGGCTCTTCACCGCCAGTAGGTCTCTTCATCACTCTCAACTGCTGCTCGACCCTTTCAAAGACTTTACTACGCATTGCCACATACCCCATACATCCAACTCTATAAGTACTCTTGGCATCCTCCAGATTCCCAAGACCCGAGAAGATCCTTAATATCCAAACCGGAAAAGTGTGTGTGGGAACTTGGGTGTGCTGGGCAAAAGAAGACCCGCTTGAGTAAGTCTCATTCCCTATGCATTCCCTGGAAATGTAAATAATAATTCGCTTTGGGTCAGGATTCCCTCTGGGTCAGTCAGGGCTCATTCATTGTATGTATTTATCCCTTGCTTGTGTAAAGTTAGTTGGTTAGTAACATGATATTTATGCCAAAAGTATTGAAACGCATTATGTTGTGTTGTTTAGCTTTTATGTATGTTTTAGTATTGTAATGTCCTCCTTTGTTCAAGATTCGCAATAAATGAGGGCTTCAGGGGAATGTGCGAAGCTGACGATGAGTGTGCATGAGTAGAAGTAAATAGCAATGGCCAGAGAGTAAGACGAGAAATTTTATTCCCAGTTTCCGTTTGTGCTGAATTGAGAGCGGAGATTTCTCGTACACATTAGTAAACGTTCGTTCGAATTCGGTTTGTTCATAAGTGAAAGCTACCTTTCTTTCTCTGGCCGCAAGGCAATTTTCTAATAAAATAGAAAGGAAAGGCTCTCACGACTCTTCTCAAAAGAGATTTGATAATGTCTGCTAGGAACACGTTTCTTAGTATAACGTACTAATCACCTTCAATACTAATGCAGTTGGTCAAACTGACGAGTGATCCTTCCGGCAAAGTCTATGGATAAACCTCGGAATTGATTTTCTCAGGATTTGTAGTAAGGACGAGGTAAGAATTATTAATAAGAGTGGATTTGGGCTTTTAAAAAAATCCCTCCTTGCCACCTTACCCAATTTTTCTTTCTCACTCAGTATCATTGCTCCATTTTTGGCACTAATTGACCTTATAAAATAATGAATCATATTTTCCACCATTATAACATGTTCTGATTATTTATGCACTTATATCCAGTGAAATTTAAAATATTAGAACAAATCATATGTAAAAAAGGACAGACCTAATGAACTTGGCTAGCTTATTTAATATGATAATATGTACCTAAACTTACCACATATAGTGACAAACATTTAAAACACAGCTGGACTTATTCGTACATTCAACATTACCTATGTAGGTAAATAGTTTATTTAACAGACACATGGTATAATTGAAATTAATCAAAGCGTTTAATTTATTCATTAATTATATATATAAGAGTTTGCATAAGAGTTCGTAAAACAGATTATGATTATTTGAGTCAAATAGAGTGCAATTCTATACTTTGCTTCTATTATAAGAACACTTTAGGTTTATCGTGTCGATTAGGGATAAAAACTATTGCAAGTTTGCAAGTAAAAGTACATCATAGGAAAAGTTTTTTCATTTCACATATCATATAAAATAATCTAACTTACTTTGTTTTTTGTAGCTTTAAAAACCCTTCTCGTTAATTATTACAAACGTTTTGAATCAGCCAGGAATAGGTGAACTTAACTTCCAACTGGTTAAATTCATTGAGTTTGTATTCAAATTATCTCAATTTTATCAATTAAGTTGTTTGAAAGGAAATGAGCAATGAGGAGTCGATTAGCGTCTCTGACATACAAACATCTTGCTCATACCATGTAAGTTCTCAAATTTTCATCATCAATCATCATCAGTTTCATTAGGCTTTAAAATGTTGTAAGGCCTTCAGAATGTATTCCTATACATGTAATAACTTCATTTTTCTATTTTCTCCCTCATTTCATTAACATTTCAGAATAAACTTTTTTTAATCGAGAAAAGTGAAGGGAATTCATTAAATTCATTTAGAATGTTTAAAAAGCTTAATAATTGAATTATCTGAGAGTCAAATGCCAATGAAGGAATTGAGAGAACCAACGAAGGTTTAACTGGCAACTTGGGATTTCTAAAGTTGTTTAAGAGAATTTCTCTTTTATTGAAGCCCTTTTCAGTCTCATCTTCCATTATGCCTTGAAAGTCCCTATATTTATGTAAAAGGAATGGTCCGGAGATGTAAATGAGGATGGAAATAAAGAAAAGTGGCAAGGTCTTTTGTCTTCTGCTTATCATCCTATGCATTATTAAGGGAGGAAATGACAAGACTCCCTTCTTTTACGTCCACCTTCTCCAGACACTCGCTCCAGAGAAAAGCATGGAAGGAAATCAGGAGTCCTATTCATCGAATCCCTCCGTTACGCTTTGAGATACAATTTACTATACCTCGAAATGACAAGGAGAAAAAGGCTTAACTCCAAATAACCCCAAGAGAGACTCAAATTGCGAATCTCTTATTCAAAGAATGTGAGAAATAGAACTTTTTAAATTCCATCTTATTAACAGTGATCTTTGATGTCGAAGATAAAAATTTAATAAATATATCTGTTCATATATTTTATATTAAATGCTATGTAAGAAAACTCTACGGAAACTATCCGTTCTTCCACTTCTTTGTAAGTATCAATTTATATACGTAATTTGTAAATTATTCTTAAATCTTAAATATACATTGTCATATAGAGTGAGTACATGTAGTTCAAAGGGCACATAGTTTCCTAAAAGGGGAAATAAAAGTTTAAAAACGATGAAGATTTTCATCTTATAAGTATTCCTCTCTATGCACCAAAAATTCTCACTCACAAATATTTTATAAAATAAATTTAATAAAATGACTTGAGACTACACACGTAAGTATAATAGAAATGACTTGTGAAATTCTTGACAATTCTAATATAGGTAGCATGCATTTATGCATAAAGGAAATTCAGCTTCATGCTCGGATCATATGAGTTTGGATCAAACACGTAATATGTTGAAAAGTACATTCCTATATTTGAGGCATTTTTTGACAACTGCAATGAAAGTCCAAATTCTCAAAATGCTCATACTCCAATGCCTCTCAAAGGAATTAAAACTTTACTTCGTTAAATGCAGTATTTAGCCTAGAACCATTCTTACTTCCCAATTAGTGGCGGCTGTGAATAAAAATAAAATAAAATCGTAAGCGGATTAGAGAGATTGATCATCATTTCATCATGCTTATGCAATACTTGTACATAACTTTATTTACTATAGCGAATGAATATTCATCTTCTTCGAATGAATGAAACATTTACTTTTATGCATCAAAAATATAGATATATTAAAATTTAATTTTTGAAATAATATTAAAATATCGTATCACAGTAAAAAAAAGGAGATAAAACAATTTTATTTGCAATATTCATGCAAGCAGGATAGTGTTGATTTGATTTGTTATACATAATATAATTATAATAAATAATAATAATAATAATAATATGATTTTAATATAATATTAATAGGAAAAACTGGTAATATGATATATTTATATTATAGGATAAATTAAATTATACTTTATACTAATAAATATAATCTATACATCCAAATTCCATTTACTTTTGAAATGGCACATGTATGTATATGTATGGTAAAAGGTAATACGAGTCTGTTTAATATTAACAGAGCAAGTATTTTGACTATAAAAACAATATTTTTATTTATTGTTGTCTGCTCAATAGCAATTTAATGAAAATTCCAAATAATTGGCTCATTCCCTATCATATATATAGGTAAGCATGGTATGATATACTTACGTAGAGCATGTATGTATGTAAGGGAATAATAATTGAAATAAAAAAATAATCGAAATAAGAAGACACAAAAGAAAATTAATAATATATCCGAAAGATGATCTGTCAATAGCTGAAGCCGTATTTTATAAAAAAAATAATTTCTCATCATCTCATACTTTTTGTTGAGGGCTTAAGGCCTCCCTTGGAGCCGAATTGGAGTAAACGGGTGTTGAGATCCCCGTCTCTGAAATGGATACCTTGGTAAAGCTCTAAGGATTTCTCTTTGATTTTGACTTTCATGAGCTCTCCTCCTTTTGTTGACAGAGCCCAATATAATGATGACAATTCTCATAATCAAATCCTTCGTAATTGACCCCTCCGCAGTTGCTCTGCTCATGAAATCCCATCCTAACTCGAGAAAGGCGAATCATGGTGCACTCAGTGTATATAGTCTTACCAGATTAGACCTTTTTTATTTCGCTCGAACCTTCTTATGTTACAATGTTCTCATTGTGACCCAAGAGATATATAAAATAAAATAACTGCTTTGTATTATTATTCTCATCTGAGTCATTGAAAACTCATTCGAGTGTTCAACTCTTCTATATGCGAACGAATGCTTTTAATTAAATGACTTTTTTCCAATTAAAATTTCAACTATAATGAACCAATTACAAAACTAATTTTTCTGCATCACAATGCTCATTGATTTGAAAAAAATTAAATAGCGTTAAAATTTGCTTACATTATAAATTTGATTAAACGACTAGGAATGACTTAAATAATGATAAATTGAACAAATGAATAAATTCAACGTTCAATTTCAAATTAAATTTTACTGTGGATACCTATTTTAAAAGTTATTTAATATGTTTATTTTATTTGAGTAGAGAATTTTGCTCAAGTATAAATTTTAAAGGAGATTTATCAGAGGCATTGAATGTTCGCTGGTTCTAAGTTGGTATGTGGGTGAGTGAAGTTTTAACGAGTTTCTCTTTATTTTAGCTCAACCTCTCTTACGATTTGAAGGCAATTAATTCTCTCACTCACTCAGTGAATAAACTAGCTAAGGATTTCATATATATTTCTCAGTTTTAATTGCTTGGATCATGAAAATTCCGAAAGCTCCTTGATGGTCCATTACCTCGAGTTTAATGAGGATTAAATACGAAGATAGGAAGAAACTCTAACATCCTCTTCTCAATTAAAGTCTAAATAAATATCATGTTCATATCTTAGTTTCACGTTAATATGTATGTATGTAAAGTAGCTACAAGTTTCCTATTCTCTCTTCGACGTCAATCATCCATATAATAAATAGCTTATGCATGTATATCTGTACACTGTTCTATATAATGATTAAACATTTTCTTTCGTTAAAATATACTTATTTATATAGGGAAATTACTTATTTCAAACTAGGCTAAACATTATAATAGTGATTTCGTAAAAGTTTTTACTGCAATGCTTTGATTATCTAATTAAATATAAAATTATTTCTATAATGCTCCATATAGACAAATCAAATATTAATACTAATTACAAATATAAACAAAAGAAAGGTTTAGTTATAAGGTGCCTCGTACCTACAAATAAAAAGATGAAAGAGAATTTATTCTGCTCTGCTTTGTTCTTGCAATATCTTGAAACCATAACTTTTATATAGAAATCATTATTGACATTATCATCATAGGTGTAAATTATAATTACCAGTATGTAGGTAGTTATAGTAGGTAGTTATGTAGGTAGTAGGTAGTTATTGGTATGTAGGTAGAAGTAGACAAATATAATAAAATAACGAAGAATAAATATTCACTTACAAAGATAATTATCTAGGTAATATTATTAAGTAGTAATATTAAATTAAGGATAAATAAATATGCAAAAAAGTAAGTAAATAGCTAATTAATGTAAAGAGAAGATGAGGATTTAAAACTGAACTAAATGTAGTTGAAACAATTTTGCTTCGAAAATCTGGATTAGGATTCCCACTTGTTGCATCAGTGGAGAAGAAAAGAAAACGAAACGATTTTCTGATTTTCAAAAAAAGAAGTTAATACTGTATCATTCAAATCTGCCTCATTGCTATGAATTGAATAACATTATCCTTTTTTCTTTATCATTTATAAAAGCAGAAATTTTGTTGAAGATACACTAGTAAATTTATATGGAATTTGATAGTTGAGAAAACTGGAATCTTCCACTTTGCTCTTTGATACTTAACGAAGTATGAATAGAACCAGTGGGGATGTTGTAAACAGAGAATAGGAATTAAAATCAAGATCCTTTTACTTTTAATCGCCTAATTATGCTTCACTTTACATACCATATACATGGGTGGAACATGAAAGACTTTCAAATGACATAAAGAAGATAGGAAAGGGATATAAAGTGGGAAAGGAGCATTTTTAGTATTAGCGAACTTTCATCATTCATGAGAAATCGGATGGAAATTTTCTTTGAGCAATTAATTCTCCCATTTCACATTTTTTTCAGACAGTCTGCCCATCTGGCTTCAATGGTGGAGAATGTACGGGGTCGTGAGCTCGGATCACCCAAAGAGTCGAGGAGAAGAGGAGGAGACTCAGAGACGCGGAGTTTCCTCATCTCGTCGGAAGACTGTTTACTCAAGGCTCCTAGACTTTGTCAGACAAGCATGGACTGGTGTCAAATTCGCCTTAGGTCAATTTTCTTTTAATATCCTTTGCCCATTTAATATATTTTTAATGATGTTCCTTGTATCCTCACATTTTTATGAACATTATTATTGCAAATATTTGAACTTGCTGTGCTATTATAATTGATGGTTGGAGGAAATGCTCTCAATTCCAGCTGCTAGACCACAATAATAACAATTAAAAATACTTGTTATTTGTGAACTTAAGTAATAAGAGCAATAGGTATATATATATATAGATTAATAATATATATATATATATATAACGTATTTTTGTCAAGAAATAATAGTAATTTTATTAACCTCGCTCAATTCATTTATGAAATGAACTCAAGTCAATTAAAAGAAGTTTTTTGATCGTAGTAATTTAGTTGTTGATTATTTGTGCAGAGTCGGAGCTGGACGAGAGTGAGAGCGGATCCCCACGTTATAGACCCGAGAGCATTCAAACACTCTGTCGTCTCACGAGATTCACTGAGCGTGAGATTAAGAGAATCTACCGTGGGTTTAAGGCTGAGTGCCCTTCGGGTATCGTTCAGGAAGATACTTTCCGTGACATATATGCCCAATTCTTTCCTCAAGGAGGTAAGACCATTTACTTTCATCCCTTTGTTTCTCTTTTAGATATAATGTACACGTAATGACTTTCTCTCCCTTAGCCAACACGGACCACTATGCCCATTATGTTTTCAACACACTCGATCGCGGAAGAAGTGGAATTATAAGTTTCCAGGTTTGTATTACATATACTTGTCAAGGATATCATTGCTATATTTAGTATATCTTCACCATTGTCTTTTTAACTCAATCTGAAAAATATTTACTATATTACCTAACTTTTCTAACCTGAGTCAATATTTTCATTTGGCATCATGCATTTCATTCACATTTACAATTAGTCGATCTCATGAAACTCGTGATCAATAAAATTAAAAATTAACATTTATTTCCAACATATGAGGTACTTCAAATTGATATAAGTATATATAAAGTTTTATACATTCACTTGGAGATGGAAGTATGGTATGAAATTGTATCTCAAATGTTTATACTATGATAATGTGAGATATTTTATATTACTAAATGAAAAATAAAATTAAAACGCATTTATCGTGATGTATCTTTTGATTATTTAGGTTGTCTTAAATTATATATTATTGCAAAACTAATGTAATTTTGAAATGGTACCTATGCATAATATAAAACCTCTATAATGAAAGTAGCTTGAGTGGCCATAAGGTTCAATCGTGAAGAAGAGATTAATAATTTAATTCCTTTCGAGCACTGAGGTATTGTTCTGGGATTGAAGAATAAAAGAACAGAGATTGTCATTAACAATCACGAAATAGTCTATTAAATCCTTGTGGGAAATTACATTTTGGCAATCACGTGCTAAATTTAAAATGACCTTTTTACGATTTTGTAATTTAAACTTCTTATTTATAATTAGTATTATTCTTAAGTATCAAACTTTTTTAAATATAAATATTTTAGCTTTTTGGTACAAAAGTAAAATTAAATTTCAAATATCTTTTCATTCGAGATAGTTTTCACAAGATCCTAGAATCACTAAATAATATTAAACTCAATTTTTCAGATCTATTCAACATTTATTTCAAGTTTACAAGTTAAACTTAAGAAGGTTTTTTAAAATTCTCCAACTTTTTATTTCATTCCAAACTTTCTCTTTAATTGACTAGAGAAAGAAAAAGTTAAAAAAGATATTCATATATAGGCTGTAAATTTGTATAAAACTTTTAGCTCCTCCACTTCAAAAGTTAAAGTTAATTTAGTTTTGAATGTTTAACATTTAGCCATGAGTTTCTACCTATATGTAAAGACAAATTTCAAAATGATGAGAATAAAAACCAACGAGGTATTAAATAGTAAAATGAATAGTTCATTTAATCTATTTGTATGCAATATTGCAATATGTATTACTTATACATATTGCAGATTAATAATAAACTATAATAATACAGATGTGCTCATGAGCCCAATCCATTTAATTTTCTAATTAGGTACTTGTACTATAAAATATGAATGTATTTGGTGATTTGATAAAAAATAAATTCAACTTAATTTGCCACTAGGTTAAGTATATTAACCAGGAATATTTTTAAAATTTTTATATGGCGGAATTATTTAAAAACCTTTCAGGAGTTTGTTCTTGGTCTTTCAATTCTATCCCGTGGAACAGCCGATGAGAAACTTCGATGGACTTTCAATCTCTACGACATTAACAAAGATGGTTTTATCTCCAAAGATGAGATGAAAGACGTTGTGACGGCAATTTTCGAGCTAATGGGAAATTGCTCGGAGCCAACGGTCGAAGATGGAGTTGTCCAGGAAAGAGTGGATCTCATCTTCAAGGTGCTTTTTTTACATCCTCCCTCTAGTTTACTCAAAGATATGTAACTCAAAATGAGAAATCAATAGAAAAAGCTATTAAACTTTGTCATCTTCCCCAATTAAACATTGCCATGCAGAGTAATATTTTATCTAAATGTTTTGATAAAATTCATTTCATTAGAAAATGGACCAGAACAATGACGGATTGGTGAGCCTCGATGAATTTCTCGACTCTTGTACCAAGGATGAGAATATATACCGTTCAATTGGAGTATTCGACACCGTGATTTGATCCTTGTCATGCCCCAAATTCAAACTGTATTCCTCGTGAAATTTACGATGGTGTGCGTTTGTTATTGAACTGATACGAGGGCAATCATAATCAAAAAACATTCAATTCAGATCTCTCAGCGAACACATACCAATTTCTTCTCCCATGCATCAATATTATTTGAATATTACTGCATAAATATTTATACATAACATGTATTTACACAAGTATATATAATTACACACTATATGGCATAAAATACGAAAAATTTATGAAATAATTTACAATTTGTATTGTATAATTTTTCCTTATCAATAATGGATATTTGTATCTTATCTAGATATTTGTATGAAATTTAAATTTGTAATAAATAATACTGATGCTATACATATTTGAAAGTTCTAAAGTAAATTATCAATTAGAATATAAGTAGTTATTAAATATAAGTAATAAGATATATATAAAGCTAATGCGAATGTCATGTCTTCATATTCTCTTTGACAGTTTAACTTTTGTTTCAATTTAATTTATTTGACCAATCGCAAAATGTGGTCCATTTTATCATGATTAAAGATGGAGAATTATATTCCAATATATTATAAAAATGAATAAATTATTTTGTATAATATATTAGTTGTTTAGATGGAGAATTATATTCCATTATATTATAAAAATGAATAAATTATTTTGTATAATATATTAGTTATTTTGTATAGTTAGATTAGGTTCTAAGATTCCAAGAATAAGCTTTTGGAGAATCCTTATCATTTGTTTAGTATTGGTTTTGAGAACTGTAAGATGGATTCCAAAAATCCTCACTCCTACCCACAAGGAAGAAAGGATTGAGGCTTGTAATGAAAATTAAATTTTTGTTCAGTCAGGATCTTGAATTTTTCAAAGATCAAATTGTAATCGGTGATGAAACTTATACAAGTTATTTTGAATCCGAATCAAAAGGTCAACAATCACAACAATGGTTGCCTAAAGGTAAATAATTTTATATTATTCATTTATAGATACCTAAATATATATAAATAAATATACCCAAATATTTCATTTTTTCCAATTTCAGGATCACCACCACCTCTGAAAGCTAAAAAGGAAAGATCAACGAAGAAAATGTTGGAATTAGTCTTTTGGGTTCGCTTTGGAGTTCTCATCAAATTTCTCAAGAAAGGAACTATCATGACTACACAATATACTGCAAAGTTTTAGAAAAATTACGTGACGCGTTTAATGTATTAAAAAGCGAGGATAAAAGTCGAAAAATGGAGTTTTTCTTCTCCACGACCCATAAATCAGCAAAGTCTCAAGAAACAATGAGAGATTTGGGGTTCATCCAGCTTCACTATCCTTCTTATTCACATGATCTTGGACCTAGTGATTATCATTTATTCCCAAAAATGAAAAATAGTTTGTATAGGAAAAGGTTTTTTCAGATGAAGAATTGAAAACTGCTTGTATAACGCAAAACAAACATTTTAAAATAGTAGGATAAATGCTCTTGAATATCGCTGGATCAAGTGTATTTCACTTATGGATAATTATGTCGAACAGTGAATTAACTTTTTTCATGAAATTAAATAAATTTTAACTAAATATCTCAAGATTATTTATTCTTATTTTAATTGAAAATTATATGGTATACTAATCATATGTGTGCACCTAAAATATTATGAAGATAAGATTGTTAGTTTCTGAGATATTTCGAAATGTATTTAAAGTATATTGGAAATAAAAATAATTAGAAAAACTATTGTCCAACTTTGACATGGGAGCACTCACTCACCCGTTATCCGATTTAATTAAAAATTAAATTTTGCAGTTATCCCATTTTACATTTGTACAATATGATCGGCCTGAAACCCTCCTCGTATCCTTGTTACTAATTTTCACATTTGAATAATATGTGAACCTTTTCCCCCTCATATGCAAACAAAATCAAATGATATGTCTATATTATAATTGTTAAGATCATATTACTGATATTTATTAAGAATTGCTTCAAATTTAAAAATTATCATTTAGCATAAAATTAGCTTTTAAATATATGTGTATTTACTTAAGTAAATACATAATTTGCATGAACCTAAAAAAACCTAACTTAACATGCTAGCCAAAAGTCCATTGAAATTGCCAAACAATGTATAATAACTATTTGCTATCGTTCTAAGCAAATTTTCTCCTTAAATATTTCTAAATGAATGTCTTTGTGAAAGCGAAGCTTATTATCAAAGCAGTTTAATGAATTATGCAGTTACCTAGTTATATTATTATATAATTATGTTTTATATTGCGTATACTATATATATATACATAAAT
Organism: Neelides sp. FZ-2019; assembly: GCA_009869795.1. NCBI lineage: Eukaryota > Metazoa > Arthropoda > Collembola > Neelipleona > Neelidae > Neelides > Neelides sp. FZ-2019. Next base: position 47,870 of record VJMY01000306.1, read on the forward strand.
ATGTAGTATTTAAATGAAATTCGGCGAATCAGCATTAATACTTTTAAATGTATTTCAATTATAAATACAAGAACTAGTTTCTTCATTATCTTCGGTGTTAATAGATGTACACAAATTAGCTATTAGATATGTATAAATTAAATTCACAACATTTTCCAATAACTTTCTAAATCATATCCTTCATATGCATTATCATGTAAAAGAATTAATTTCATTATATAACTATTCATATAAAGGAAGATATATGATATAACATAGTTATATGTATATACCTATATAATAAATTAACATAAGAATTAAAATATTTATATTAATGCTTTAATTTATATTAAAAGTCTGGTTTTTGATTAAATTATTAAGCTATTAATAAAATTAATCGTTTAAATACTTAAATTATTTTATCAATATTCATGTTCAATGTAAACACGATACCAAATATATTAATTATATGTAAAATGTAACAAATATACAAAATAATACCTATATAAAACACCGAATGACGCCTAAATCGAATAAATGTATTATAATGTCTTTAAAAAGGTTTAATTCATAATTCGCTTATTAATTTAATATCATAAAGTGATTATGAAATAGTATGCTTTGGAAATAAATAATTATTTAATTTAGACATTAAGACAAAATAATTTAATCAATCTGAATCATATATAATAATTATAATTATCTTCAAACTATATGGGTATACATATAAAGTGTGTTGTAGTATTTTTTAATAATGTATATATAATACGTTGACAAGTAAGTTTTGTTTTTACAAAATCATTCGTAACTTTTAAACCAACCAAGAGAATTTCACCCAATTTTACCATTTATACCTTATTATACCACCCAAACACCTATTATGTAATGTCATTAATTAGTTAATTAACAATATTTTTAAATTATGTAAAGTCATCATTATCAAAATGTTTAAACTTTCGCGTGATTTGAATAAAATGATTGAGAAAATAACAAAGTAAATTACACTTTTACACCTAGATCTTCCCTTTCTCAACGACCAATAACAACAATAGCGCCAAACTCATTAAATCAAAAAGGAACGTGATTAATCCAATCATTGGATTAATGCACGAAAATCTGAACATTTTGAGAATGCTGAATTACATAATTTAAAAATATTATTTAATTAATAATTAATTGCAAATAACATGATGGATGTTTTGTTGATAGTCAAAATATAGGTAACAGTGGTTAAAAGGATGGGTTGCAAATTTGAGCCTTTCTGGGCCAAAGCATATAGCGTCCCTATATCATTCATATATAGCAACGTTTCCATATCACTCACTTTCGTTTGATCCTTTAATCTCATCTAACTTTTTAACGAAAAGGAATTTCAAAATAATGTAAATACAAAAATAGTTTATCATTATAAGACCTGCAAAAAAGTTCCAATACATTATCACCAAAAATCAATAATTAAAAAGTTATGCGCTAAATAAAATTAATTACTATCTAATAATTAATTTAATGTGTCAGTAATTGCAGTTTATCGACCAAGAACCTAATTCTAACCATGCCTATGTGAAAGATCATCAAATACTACATATAGTAATGATAATTAAAAAAACAAATTGAACCTGCAAACAATATTAAATTATATGAATGCTATAGGAAAACTATAGCGGCCGCTATATGCTTTGGCCCAGAAAGGCTCAAATTTGCAGCCCATCCTTTGATGAATTTCTCTTTGTAGGTTTTAAATGATTTTACAAGCATAACACAACTTTGTCACCCCATTATATATACAATATACATACATTACAATAATTCCATATTTAATGAAAATTTAATAGTCATCTCATAAGTCATAATTGAATCGTCGAATATATCATTGAATCAACGAATGAATGAATGAATGAATGAATGAATTATCGAAATTATAATTTAGCTACACTTTTACAGAGATAAAATCATATTCGAATAATGACCAATTAACAACATAAAGGTATTATTGATATTATTTTGTATAACCCACATAATATTTATTAGGTAGACTAATTACTTTAATTAGAACTGTGTGAAAATAAACTTTATATGAGGTGAAATTCTCAAAAAAGCATAAATAATATACATTATTAATTATTAACCAATTATATATATACTAAAAGGTATGTACACCTACATAGTTAATTAATATGTAATATTTTAGTAGCGTGCCATGAATCTTGGTGTTTAAATATTATTGAATAGCTATAATATTTACATATTTATTTTTTTATATAAATATACAGAGGAACCAGCCTCTTATACATACAAACAAGATTGAAATTTTAACAAATTTTCGTTATTTCACAACCATAAGCAAGATAAATCCCTTTAATAATTTATTATAATTGGTTTGAAAATTATTTAGTCAGATCGAAAAAACCCATTTAGGATAACTTTTTAAAATTTTATTTGTTTAGGTTCTATATTTAACATTCAAGAGAATTTGATACATAGGTATGTTCTCTTGCTTACATTACAACATTACAACAACCATAAACTATTACTTTACAAATTTAGCTACTTTACTATTAAATTTAGATATAAATTTACTTATATGCTCTGTAAGCTTAATACCAATGATGCCAATGAATAAAGCTATGTCGAATACACGTTAAATAGTCAAAATTTTGGTTTTGGTAAAAATTTAAATATAGGTTAGGTACTTTCTTAATGCACTAACAATTACCTAATTATATAGTAAATGTATTCACTGCTCTTACATTCATGCAATTGTTTGTCATCAATACATATTGTGTATTAACTGCATCTTTATCTTTAAATGTAAAATTTACTGTCTAAATGTATCTAATTAAAATAGTTTGCTTCAGATTGGTGTGCATTTATGCGGATCGTGCTACCTTGACTTATTGTATAAGGATTGAATTGAATCATTCAACGTGTAAATTTTTAGTCTGAATTTGTGTAAAAGTATTTATTTTCAAATACTTTAAAATCAGTTATAATGATGTGTATGTATGTATTTATGTTTTCTAAAAGTAATATAACAACTTTAAAGTTGCATTGAAGGTGCTCAAATTTATATAAAAGTGCTTGAAATTTTTAGAATTCATTTGCATAAAATATTTTATTTTTCCAAAAGCTAATGTTTCAAGAATTATAAATTAAAATATATTTGCCATTAAACTACCACCAGTAAAATATACATGCGAACTATCTTATTAAAATCACAAAGCAGACAAAAATTCTTTATAATATTTAATTAGTCTAATGAAAATCCAAAAATTAAAGCTGTTTAATTATTTTTTATAAATTTAACAAAATATATTTACTTACTACGCTCTATAAAACTTCAAATATCAATTTATAGGAAAATAAATATACAAAATGAGTTTCACTCATTATAAATTTAAATATAAGTGTAGATTATTAGTGTATTTTGTATGTTTATGTACAGGTAACAATATTATAAATTTCCAATTTAATTGATTTAACATACATTATATATATCTAACTCCAGTTCAACAATGATGAGAGTAACGTTAATGACCCATGCAATTACATACATATTGAGATGCTCTATAAAGTATACTCAAGCTATTTAATTACAATTGCTATTTACCACTATGTATAACCTCTGCTTCTTTTCCATAAACTTACTTAATAACAAAGTTTTATAACGTCTGGCAAATTAGAATAATAAAAACAAACAAAAAGGGTTTAGAATTTGTATGGCATTAAAAATAAAATTTTTCTTTGATTTTCAATATTATCCTTGTTAAATTGAAGCGCCAAGTACAGGAAATGATAATATTTACTTATGTAGTGAATGTGAATTTAATCATGCGGTTCAATTCCAGCATTCTTTGTGGCTTGTGGGTGTTTAAGGGTAGGCGCCTCGAGAAGAATCCATGAATGGAGTTTTCATTGATACAGAGCGGGCGAGGGAAGTCGCAGCCGAAGAGGAATGGAAAATGTTGGTTGTAAGCCTCGGCGAGTACGTGACAGACTTGGGTCCATTTGACGACGGCATGGGTGGTGGTTGTGGAGGATATGAAGTTGAGTGTCTCTTCTGGCTCTGCAACGTCCCATGTCCGCGGTCACTCAAAGTGGTGAAAATGGTTGAAATGGACCCAGCATAACCTGGAGAGGAGGACTGAAGGAGCTTCTTCCTCTTGGCCAAGCTTGTCTGCTGAGCAATGGTGCTCAATTTGGGAATGAAGATGGAGAAGAGAATGACGGAGGCGATAGAAACGAATGCCACACAGGCGGCTGGTTCTTGATCCTCCCCTGGACGCAAGAAAACAACGAGGATCCATCCTATGGCCACTGGCAAGGAGAGGAGAGCGGAGAGTGTCACCCATCTCGCTTCGTTGTAGTTTCTCCTGATCTTCAACACGGAGGTTCCGTAGAGGAATACGAACAGGATGAGGAATCCCACGTAGCTGTGGAGGTACAGAAACGTCTCGTGGGAGTGGAAACACTCGTTCAAGCTGGAAGACGCCAGAGCTGGTTCTGAGGGTTCTGAATGCGGACTGGTGGCCCACTGGACGTTGATGGCCACTTGAACTGCAACGATGAAGGTGAGGGTGACGAATTGGTTGAGGGCTGAGACTCGGCCGCCGAGGCCAAGTGAGACCAGGGCCCTCAGCTGCATCACTTTCAGGAGGAGAATTCCAAAGCAGAGGGCAATGGAGAGGGATGGAAGGAAAACGCGGAGAGAACAGAGGAGCGGCCCGGGCGGCAAGACGAACATCACCACACTCGCGTACATCATCATGACTCCGAGAAGAAGGAGAATCCCCAATACTTGGTTCCCGTGCAACGTCCCGTCACACATTCGGAGGAGAACGTAGACGAGCATGTAAAGAGCCAGAAACACGCCAGTAATCCCAATGGCCACCACGACCATGGCCCAGACTCGAGAAATGTACAACTCAGGCGGAGCCATTGAGAGGATGTTCACGCTGCTTCCTGCTTCTTCTTCTCCGCGGAGTCTGGCTGCTTCGGCTGCTTCTTTTTGTAACAATTCTGGGGATTCCTTGGTGGTTTTCCCTTTTCGGACTCCTCCATGTTTCACGTCTCGGCCTAAAGGTCTCGCTGAGCCAGTAAATACGTCTTGAAGATTCATTTCTGGTTCTGAATGAAGACCCAGCATTATATCCAGGATCAATCCCTCTTCTTGAGAATATTGGCCGACCTGAGAGAAAAATTCATATTTTTGGATTAAACTTCATCAAACTAATAATAAATAAAACTAATAAAATTGACAGTTCGTGTAATTTATAATGCCTGACATATTTTATGCAACAAACCTGAGAAATTTTTCCTTTAGGTTTGCTAAGAAATAAGTCAAATTTCCTTGTAACAAGTTTTCCCTCATGATTGATTCGCCCTCGCGTTCCTTCGAGCTCGTGAGTTCCCGCAACTGTTGAATCGGGTTTTCCAGAATTTATCATTATTTCTTCTTCAGTCTCTTCTGCTTCTTCAAGGGGAAAGTTAAGATTTCTCAGAGCTTTAGTCACTTCTGCCGAAAGGCGTGAATGGTCACAAACGGTTTCATTCGTACAGGCTTCAAGCTGAGCTAGACGTAGAGCTGCTGAGTATGCAGAAACAGCGCTAACTATAAACCCCACCTATAAAGTGGAATAAAGAAAATATTTAGCATTTTAGTTTCAACACATGTGTTTGACACAAGTCTAAGATTTCTTTGTATTATAACTTATATTCATGATAATAATCCTAGTAGCAGCAACATAAACAACTTTCTTTGGATTGACAAGTTACGGTGTCATTAATAGATATATTATATATGAATAATATAAAGGTTTTACTTATTTAAGATATAAATTGTTTATATCGTTGTTATTTTAGATATCAGAATAGTTAGTTGATGTTCATATAACTTACGTCTGCTTCCGGAGTGAATCTATCGCTGAGAGTTGAACTGATTAGATTCCCACACGGTGGATAAGATGAAAATTTCCCCAAGGTTCGACTACTTGGCCATTGGCAATTATAAATCCGCTGAATATACTCTTGAGTCTCTTCACTTGGAGCATCGAATGCCAAAGCGTCCTGCAATTAATATTTTTTGTATTTTATATTAAAATATTTTATACTTTTGCCGTTTCATCTCGTGTTTAATGACCCAGGCCCAGGTTATAACTCATAAGATACTCAAGATGGACAAGAAAAAGCTTGTTTTACTATTGAGCATATATTGTGCACATTTACATTTAAGTATGTATTACTTATTTACAAAGGTATTCTATTAAACAAAATCATTGATTAGAAGAAAAAAGGCTTATATAAGAAATGTATGTTAGATAATGAAAAGGCTTACAGCAACGTTCCTGACGAAATAGTTTTCAAATTCAAGGTTTAAAGGAACATGTGGTTGGACAATGAGGAGATTCGAGTTGAATCGGATCGTCCATTCTAATGCAAGTTCTTGATCCATAGCCACAGATCCAAGAATCCAGGTTTTTTCTTGAATCAACCTCTCCAAATTCCAACTGACGATGTTATCCTTTTTCGGCGTTCGAATAAGGCGCTCTAGTTCTCCTGATTCTAACAGCAAAACGACGCTTTGAGCTGCTCCCTAATTAACATTTGAAATATTGAACTTCATATAAATGCCAGATCCATGTAAGAAGATACGTTCACATATGACAAATAAATAATAGAATCAATAACATTCACGATGAATGAATCAATAAAAAAATATCTTACAGCTTTTCCTTGAAGAAACTTCACAATCGATTCTGCAATAGTTGGACTGTCTTTCTTGAGAACGAGAAAGTGTTCAGCTTGAACGGCTTTGACTGTGGCAATGCTCTCAAAACGTTTGACAGCATGTGAGCAGCTGGAAATGACGGCCACAGTCCGCGTCCCCAGTTGGTGAAGGAGAGCCAGAATGGCCTGTCAATCAAATCAAACCCCAATTGATTCCTGAATGCAAAACTCCAATCATTTAGCAAGGGGAAACTTTCTTTGTGCATACCTCTGAAACGCTGGACACGTCAGGTGCTGTTGTAAATACATTGGGATGTTTCGCCAAGAGAAGCTCGGCAGCACGGCCTGAAGTCACGACGGCCGAAATATTATCTTTGTTTAGCGTCTCCAACGGCTTATCAATAATTCGTTCATTATTTCTACTGCCGATGACAATCACACCTGACAAATTTCCAAACAAATATTATTTTCCCATTTGGCATTCGCTATGAAATGAAATAAGCATTCATGTCAGTCAGCATTATATAGCCCTTCGACGAAGAAAAATTATTCTAACAATTCTTCCAATCGAGAGTTCATGGCATACCTAATAAGAAGGTATTAATAATTTTAAAAGTTCTATCATGAAATTGCATTCTCGGGAATTTACATAGAATACTTCTTTGTTGTATGAAAGTAAAAGTAAAACGATAAAATAAATTGGTCATGTATTTTACTAAAATAGTGGTAAAATGTAATATAAAAATTATTTACAGTAAAATGAACAAAATTGCCTATATACCTTGAACAATATAGGTAACATTAAACATTTTATGCTCTCCGAAAGACTCAATTTATTCTAATATGCAAAATATTTCGAAATCTTAAATTGTTCTTTCGCTCCTTCATAAGAATAATGAGGGATGAAGGCTTTATTAATTAAGTGAAAAGACCACTTACCTATCAGAGGAGTTTCCATGTTCCCTCTTGACCATTTCAACATTTGATGAGTCTCAGATAGGGCAATTCCACTTTCGCCACATGTGTCATGGACTACAACATCTATTCACATTGGAAAATACAAAAATCATTAAAGTATTTATATTCCATACAAATGCCCCTCAAAATTAACATCCTAATATGAACATATTCATCATCATCATTTGTACCCATTATCATTATCAATATTGTTAAAAGTATTTTAATTTTGAATAGAATGATAGTTTGTTGATATTTTAGATGCTTCTACATTTAGGCTGTCAACCATTTTGAGTAAAGTTAGAAAAGGAAGAAAAATAAAAAGAAACCTAGAGCGAATTCTCCTGGCCATGATTTGTTATTGATGAGTTCGGAGGCCCATCTGACTGCTGAGAGCTGTTGGAAAGCATGGATGTTGAGAGATCCGCAGAGGACACGAGAGCTTCGGGTCTTATTGTTGAGAGAACTAAGACCTTGGTGAAGATCCACGAGCACACCTGCACCCACAAAGCACTCAGTTTCCTCAATAAAAGGTAATTAAGACTCACCAATTGTTGCCCGTTGGCTGTGCTCCGATTGTCCAAGACCCGGACTACAGAAAAGAAGATGAACGGAGATGGCAAGGAGAAGAGACGAACGCATTTTCCTCACATTTAAAACATCTGTAATTTGAAGAGGACTCACGTTAGTTTTAATACGGTATGTGCTTATGTATTGTGTAAAAGAACTTGTGTTATACGCTCCTTCGCTCACAATTCAATACATAAAAGTCATCTGTTTTAGAAACTAATCATAATCAGCTTACAATCTTTTAACATCTAATATGATTTTAAATTATAAAATATTAGTATGATTGATGATATTAAAATTTTCAGCGTGTTTTACTTAAATAAAGTACATAATTTAACCAATAAATTCAAAACTGAAGTTTCAAATTGATCATTTTACCCATTATAGGGGAGATTTTACTGACTATAGGGGAGATTGGGTACGGAGTTATCTCAATGAATATTCCCATATTACATTTTTAAAACTTAAAAGTAAACTTTCTTCGCATAGGGATGACTCATTATTTTCTCTTTGTATATTATATTGCATTAGGATAACATAAATGAGTAGCTAATCCATATACCTATATTATATACCTAATGAAATAATGATACGCCATTTCAAAATGGGAAGAATTCACCTTCTTTTAATATTCATTTTAATCTCATGTTTGATCAATGTATAAAATTGAATTTCTTTTCCTATTTTATAAGGTAAACTGGCAAAAGGTCGAAAAGCACATTAATTCATATCTCTTTTTTTAACCTTGATTCATTCTAGAACATTTATACTTTTATATGCTAAATTTTCGAATAATCAGGTTGCATGTAAGGAATGTGATTTGAAGAAATGATACTTGAAATTCGTTTAGGGATGAAAGAGATCTTAAGTATTAAACTACTTATCTGTAAAAGTGAAATCAGATTATAGTCATAATTTTTACTATGTATTTTTAAAAGATTAGTACACACTTATCTTTTCAATGAATAAGTTTCAACTTTTCATGGAGGTGATTTCAACTTTTCTAGACTTCGTTCTTCAATTGAAAAGAACGTCATATAAATTAATAAATATTTCAATTAGCCTTTAAAAACCTTCATAGTAGGTAAACTATAATGATTAACATATGTAAATGCATAAATATGGATACTAGGTAGTTATTAATTCTCAACATGGGAATTTTTAAGGTTTGGGGATACAAAATAGAAATCATAATTAATATTTCTTTTGCTTAAACTTATCTTCAACAAGATAAAAAATACAAGCGGACATTCCTAATATGACACAGTTCTTCGCATTGAATGTCAATATTAACATCCTTTGACAATTTTTAAAAAGATAAATGGCTTATCATATTGAATTTGATAAATTTAGAATACTAATTGAAAAACAAACATTTTCTTAAAGTTTTTAGTCGCTGATTTAAGTAGAAAATAGCGTTAATCTCATTCCCCTTGTTAATTAATGAATTCATTATCATTGCCAATTGCCATTTGCTTCTATTTAAAAAGAGAACGTAAATTTGCAGTTTTATATTTTACAACTAGTGCGAAAAACGAATATTCCTATGGAGTTGCTTACCCTGAACTTTACAATACTTTAGGCAAATAAATGTATTATTTAAGCATATTGTATTATTTGTCAATTATAATGAAGATGTTTTAAACTTTAGTTCTCATGAGCAACCGCCATTTTACCTTGTAAACTCAATAGTGAGAAAATGTGGATTTGATGAACTAAATGATAGTGTGATCCAATTACTTAACCCAGTGAGGAGTTCATTATTGTTCATAGTGATTACACAGGGAAAAAGTAATGAATTCCTTCAGCTTTTGTTTTGTTCTCTCTATATTCATTCTTTTGAGTGTCAATAAAGCTAGCCCAAGGAATTCGTACACTTACAATTATTCTAAAAAGTATCAAGCATGCATACAGAGTGTACCTACTATAAAAGCTGAATTGCACCTTTAACTATGTATTTACTCGTCAGCTCCTCAAAGGATGCGAAAAGAGTGAAATGAGTATAAAACTTTTATGTATAATTATTATACTTCTTGTCATTGTTCATGTTCCTTAAAGTACAATATGTCTCATTCACATTCATTGTTAGTTGAAATATTGCATGGGCATTCCAATGATGAGAAAATAAGTAAAGAAAAACGGAAATGAAGTCGAAGCTGTGCTATTAAAACTATTAGTTAATGCGCTATGTACATACATATTTGCTGTCGAGAATACATATAAGTATAGCTTTAAATTGGAATTTAAAAATATACTATTACTTTTATACTTAAAAACACTGTTTACATTTGGATCATCTCCCTTTAATATCATTGTAATATTTAGTTAATTTAATAATTGTGCGAAGTAAATAGTTGATCTGTCTATATACACATTTAAATATATAGGAGGCATAACATATTTTATATTTTAGTACATGATTCAAAAAAAAACGCTATTTTATCCTTCTTTCAAACCTTCAAATATTTAATATGCAGTGCTAAGCTGAGTAAGTATGTTAAAACACAAGAATTTTTATTGGTATAGTCAGGTCTTGACGGTTAAATAGTGGAGTTATGAAGGAATTTGTAAAATTCAAAGCTAAAATTCGATCTTACTTTAGCCAGCTTTTGAAGAATTTTTCAAAAGCTGGCTAAATCCCTATTTTACAATTATTCGTCTTGGTAGAATATTTAATTTAACGGACAAATATGCCTACTTTTTGCGTTTTACACTCGCACTATTAAAGCAAAAAGTATAGTATTTATTTAGGTAAGAATTAAAATAAATTTTAATACAGCTTTTAATTGTGCAAAATCAACATACCTAGCCTGAAAAATTAATCAATTAAAATCAGATTTGTATATTTATTTAAGAGTATAAGTAGTTCGAGATGAGGTGTTGAATGTCTGGCACAATGTATTTGAAAAACGATTTAAAACTAATGCTTGTACGATTTGTAAATCTGCAATTTTGCGTACCAAAAATTGTTATGCATTATTCCTAATCTTAATAACAAGTAAGAATTAATAAATAATACTAGAAATTAAACCCGAATTTCAATAGCTTCATACCTGCTATAATCAATAAGAAAATGTTTATTTCAAAAGAATATACCCATAACTTCAAATTCGTCATTTCTGCAAGAATTTATGCATCACGCGAGTATATAGCCAGAAAGAATGTCAAGAACCAAAATATTTTTATTGCTTGATTACTACTTTAATGCTTTTATCAACCAATTTTCTGGAAAAATGAACCAACTTGAGATTGGTTCGTGAAAGAGTTGAAGATTATTTGAAAAGATTCAAGATTTTTCTAGAAATTAATATTTATTACACACTATAGCATAACACTTTCAGTGTGTGCTATACATTCCTTGGTTGGAAGTTAAAAAATGAGAAATTGGTGAAAAGAGAGCTTTTGAACAATTCGAATCGAAGTGTGGAAATGATAAATTGCCTTTGAGCGAATTTAAATATGAATTGTCATCCTATGTTAAAGAAAAGCTGTAAATTTTTACGAAAATTCTCAACTCTCTCATTTTCTCTTAAAGGTATTATCTACTATATTAGAAGCATTTGAAGATATTCATTTCGTTTGTAAAACGGAGTAAAAGCAAAAAAGCGTGATTGAAATGCACGTAGGTAATACATTCATTTTGATTTCGTTTAAAAAAAGTTAAAAAGGGCAAGATTGAAAGTCAATTACCTTCATCTTCAACTTACAAGTAATAAAAAAGGTAACTTGAAAAAGCTACCCTGGATTATTGTTTCAAAACAAAAGGTAAAATAATGAATGAAGTTATCTTCGGAGTTCACATAGGTAGGTATTAGTTTGTATACATACTTTTAGATATGTAAGCAATAAGCATGTATGTAAAAACAGAAACTGATAATTGAATGCATTTATATACATGCATGCATTTGTATTATATTCCTTCAAATAAAACGACAAGAGGCTCAAGAACTCGATTCAGATGTTTTTTTGAAAACCTCCCTTTCAAGACTAAATTGTTTATATACACAAAGAATGAAAATAACACAAAGAAGCGCACGAAGAATTCGTCGTGAGTGAAAATGAGGATTTCTACTTTGTAGAATTCTTCGAATTAAGCTCTCGCATATTTTCTTCTATTCAGTAGCTCAAGACTTGGTCGTTACTAATATAAATACTTTGGGAGTTTCCTCTAAAGGACACACATTTCTGGGATAATGTGGACGGGTTGGGAAATTGTGGATTCTCCTGGGCATCAATGCATGGATGAGACCGGAAGTGAGTGAATTGGAGAAGATGCATCTGCTTTCCATGAAATTCGACTCTTAATGCGTCTCGCCTGCTCCCTTCCCAATTCCCTTCCTTTTCTCGAGGATTCTTTTGAGCCCTTCTGACCAACTTCGCTCAATGACTCAAACAGACAAAATCTTAAGCGCTTCATGCCTAAGAAGAACACATTTTTAAAAAGAATTAACTTGAATACTCCATACCAGTAGTTGTGTGTAATATATACAAAGAGAAAATTTCACCCATCAACCAATGTTCATTGTTGAGCCGTTATACAGTAAAGTACCTATAGAGCCATATACTTATGTATGTATTACAAGTGAACTACATTATAAATCTTGTAAATACAATGGAACTGCGGTGTTTTGATCGAATTTGAGCTTAAAGGATGTTCTTATGAACCAACACAGCATTTAATGTCTTATATGTATACCGGTAAATAGGAGTAACTTCCTCTCTATTGTAAAAGTTGACACTTGTATGGTTATATCTACCTCAAAAGATAAGATATATTGTATATCATCATCAAAAAGCTTATTTTGAGTACCAACTGAGATTTTTTTGCCATTAAAGCAGAAAATTGAATGCTTGGTGCTCAATACGAAACCCGATTAACTTTATAAAAATGCTTTTGATTGATGTTTTTAATTAGTGTTTTTACCACCTTAATTGATTGGAAAATGACTGATTCTCACTACGCCATCATACACCTACTCTCATTTTGCTAAGATCGTATTTTAAAATCTTTGGCTTAATCTTTAAATAATCAATAGAGCGACACAATAACGAGGAAACTACCTATAGTAGCGTTTGCGGTCTTTAACCTCTTGTTACTTAAGCTAAATTGTTTTTATTAAAGATAATGAGGTTATGATTTGTATTAACTCAATGTGTTAATGATTAGTTTTTTCTAAAATAAATTAGAAATTCTATGTAAGTGAACACTTTCAAGTGTGATTACAAATGTGTAAAGGTTTTTAAAACATATAGCAATAACAGTAATAGCATAGCCATATACATAGGGAACACGGATCAGATCTTTTATTTGAAATCAACTTGATTTGTGTTAAAGAGATCAAGTTCTTTGACTTGGACTTTCTTTATAAATTGATCTTCTGATCTCGTCGTTCTATTCAATTTCAATAATCCTTCTCGTCCCAATTAACTAGAAATCTAATTTCACTAACTCCGGGTGGTTATTTAGAAAATTGTGGAGGAAAATTCATTTTTTGTTGTACTGCCATACATAGTTTCAGTAGATATATTACATATAGATATATGTATTTGAATATAGCTTTCCACATGGAGCATTAAGAGCGACAATTGAGCTTTTTTTTTATTGTCCGGAGGGAGACGATATTAAGTGGCCGAAGAAAAGTGGCTTTGACAATTCGTGAGTTGAACGTGAGCCCTGGCGCGGCTCATCATGAGGTTCTCCCCTAATTCTCCCTCGCACAAACACACACATGGTTCTTTATTAGTACAAGTTGTCGTTCCTTCGCCTCCCCTTCAGAATCCCGAAAACCTTCATCCGTGTAGAAATGGGGATGAGCTGCGGGGGTGGTGGGGATGAGCGGCATGGAGACGCTCCACATAATGAACAAATTCATTGTCTGTGTCCTCCGGGAGAAATGAGAGGAAACCGCGGAGCGGACGCACCACACATCCATTCAAAAAATAAAAATTTCTACTTTCTGCATGACATGACTCCAGCTGTCCCGATCTGCAGCAGCAAATGTTCCACTTTAACGTAACTACCTACGTAGTTGAGGATCAGATTCTCCGCAGCGATGCTTATCATCACCGCGAACTTGCTCTTAAACCTCCTCTTCTTCAACATAATAAGTAAAGATGAGGAGATAGACCCTCGACGTGTAACACTAATAGTTCGTTAAAATGATGATCTCGATCCGTACAAAGTATATAATGTAGCTTAAAAAGTCAATGTACATGAGGTTTCTCAATCTCAATCCAATCATGAGCTTCCCTATATATAGAAGATGAACAAATTATTTCCTTCCTCGTACCACTTTCTGTATGTTGTGAGGTTAAAATCCCACTATGAAATCTATTCGAGTCAAGATGTATTTATCTTGGGGAGTATTGAAGCAAAGAATTATTATCTCATCTTCTTTGTAATTATTCCGTGAGTATAAATTTTAAAACTCAATATCCCATCATGCGTTGAGGATTTTTAAAGATTGACTCCATCTTCCATACGCGATCTTTTATCTCTTCTGTTTAACTGTTTAACCGCCTTTCCCTGGGCTCATTTACTTTCATTGTTCACGTTCGAATGTCTTTGATCAGCGGTCGTATTTTTTAGCCGAGGAAAAAATAAGACCGCTTGATCAAAATCAAACTCCCATCAGTTCTCATATTTGATCCCTCGTTTAATCTATATGGAGCATAATTCATATTCACAGGACATGCTGAGTGGAAAATATGGATACACAAGTAGGTAACATGTGAGCTCAATTGAGGCGACACGTTTGAGTTCAATATCACTTAAAAAATAATACAAAATGTATTTCACGTTTCCTTCCTCATTCTTTCATTTTAAATTTGATGAATAAGATATTTAGTTTTAGTAAACACAATGAATTTTTAGTAAATGAATTTACGAACTTTACGCATATAAGTGTGAGTAGTGAGGTTATTTTTCCAATCTTCTCGTTTCCTTTATGGCGAGACATAGAAACTCTTGGGAAACTTTGTGAATGGCCTTTAATGTTAAGTTAAATGGTGATGTGTTGGAAAAAAACTCTCTTTTACCATACAATTCCTCTCTCCTCCTTAATGAAATGAGCGCCTGATAAAGCGACAAATGAACTCCATTGTTTAATATTTTAATCTCTCTCAAATCGCATTTTGAATGAAGCTCATCCTTTTCACGATAGGAAGTTTTTAATCTCGTAGCGTCTACACATTTGCTACGACTTGCAAATACTCAATCTTGCGTTTTATATTACTTATGCATAAGTAAATGTGCTCTTACATTTAGTGGGTCACAGTTTATGCAAAATCTAGCAATTTAAAACTAATTATTTTGTTTTCAAGTTAACAAAAATAATTAGTCTACAGTAGATATTTAGTCAACTATAGTAAAGAATATTACATGAGCTCCTTAAGGAGCAGTAATTACTAACAATAAGTTTGACTATTTGTAAGCATTAAGCACGTTTATATAGGAAAGCATGAAATTACTTCAAGATATGTAGTACCTAATGTAAAAAAAATTATTACATATTGGACATAACATGAAATGAATCGAATTCTCAATTAAATACATGATTTTTACATTTGTATGAATCATTAAATTGTTTAATTTCATACGCACTTTTTATATCATCTTCTAATTTAATGTTATTCAAGAGTATCGCGCAAAGCATCCTAATGTTTGATGATACTTCAAATTTTGAAGAGTAATAAAATTAAATATATATGGACCAATACCGTGAACAAAAGATTAAATGATTTAGCCGAGAACTTGGAACTAAGCTAATAAGTAATAAAATAATTGAGGGTTTTGTATTTTACTATTGTTTTATGAACTTAAAAGAAGAATTATATGCTGAATTAGGGTTAAGATGTTAAGAAGACGTCCTGATTTCTAGATTGAGCTCTTCCTCTTTTACATCGATTCAAAAAGCACCTCAAGTACAAAGCTTCCTTCCATATAAATTCATATAAAGTGGATGTATAAGTCTATAAAGCTTCATCAACGGTCAGACAATTAAAATTTTATTTCACACAAATGATTATATGAATTTACAGGTTTAGGTTATGAAGCTGGCGTAATAATTTAATGATTTGGCGCTTGGTTTGGCAAAGAACGCACTTACTAAATTACTTATTCTTAACTATTC
Source organism: Neelides sp. FZ-2019 (assembly GCA_009869795.1). Taxonomy (NCBI): domain Eukaryota; kingdom Metazoa; phylum Arthropoda; class Collembola; order Neelipleona; family Neelidae; genus Neelides; species Neelides sp. FZ-2019. The sequence goes on from VJMY01000306.1 coordinate 64,231, forward strand.
TAGCATTTATTCCAGATGGTAAATCCCATAACATAAAAACCCACACGTGTGTTTTGTGCTAGTTAAATATTTATATGTAACATATTCTCTTTATTGTTTTTTAAATATACAACTACTAAAAAGTAATTGTTTAATTCGAACAGCTATCAAATAAATAAGAATCTCCTTGAAGTTCTTTCATCTCTTTTTGTTCTATGACAGAATCATCTTTCATTAATAGCTTCCAACTCTTGCTGGAGCTCATTTTAAACTACAATAAAAAATTAAGTTAGGATATAAATAAGTCACTTGATCAAATTACGTTACTAAATCAATTAAATTTAAATTGCGTATGAAAATGGGACGAAGTCAAAGCTTAGCTTGCGTCAACATGACGAAAATTTGATGATATTTTATTTTATGATGCCAAAATGCAACGTTAAATTTGCATTTTATCCAAAAGCAGAAAATAATTCATGAATCTTAATAGACCAATCATCATTACATGCATTTAAGATTTTAAGAACATTTGAATAATATTCAATGGTATGAATGGTAAAAATGAGAATAGTGTGACGAGAGGCATGAACAATTCTAGAAGTGAGAAGTGTCAAAGGATATAGTACTCATTAGCTCATTAGGGTTGACCCTTCTCACGAACTAAAGAGAATTGGAATTAGAGCAAAGCCGGTTGTTAAATATTTACAGTGGACGTAATTAACGTCCAAATATGCAAGTATTTATGATGCCTTTACTTCTATTTGAGAAAGAGTCTGAAGGACTTTTTGTCAAGTGATTTTCAATTCTAACAACTATATATTGTTAGTACAATATGTACTTATATATATTTATATATACATTATTAACAATAAGTATTGTATAATCGAAGATTTTATTATACCTACCGGTATGTTATATTATAAAATATAGCATTTAAAATGATAGGTATTTAAAATTAATAATTACATTAATGCTTACTTTAATATTTAAATAGTTATCTTATTAGTTCATTTATTGTTATTTAGAGCATACTTTTCAAATAATCTTTGAAATTCAAAACCAAAATGTAAGAAACGAGTGTCATGTGTTTGATGTGAGGATCGGGATAATTGTAAAGCCACGGTTTCCAAGGGAGCGTTATTCTTGTACAAGCTCTAGCTCTGGTGATTGAACTGGAGTTTTAATAAAAGCCATATGCCTTTTGAATGAAATTTATGAAACAAATGGCTCTGATACATCAATATGAGTATTCATATTTTAGAGTAAGTGCTTTTATAAAAAATCTATACTTACTCTCATATGTATCCGCTTTGTGTGCTAGTCATATCATAAGAACTCGCCTACCTTTCAAGTAAATCGTTTATAGCATGGAATCGAATTATGAATTTGTTCTCTCACTAGATGTATATAAGAAAAAATTGTATGATGCTTGTGGTTTAAAGAGTCGGTCAGAAAGAGTTAAAATCAAATGATTATGCATTCTATCCTTTAACTCCCATATAACCCGACTCTTACTTACGTCATAAATGAGAAATGGGGATTGAGAGAGGAGAAGCTAATGTAGGAATGATATATTGTTCCATCGTGGGTCATTGGAAGGAGCATAAAGGATTACTGTGGCCCGGAGTAAGCAACATTAAGGAGATTGGTGAAGTGATTGAGATTGAGTGGGAAAAGGATGAAGTGGAACCACTAAGGTTTCTTAAAGATCGAACCCTGATCGACAGTGGCAAAGTCTCGTTGAGGTGAACCTGGCTACACGCGAGCTCCTCATCAGTTTCATATCCGCAAGGAGCCATTTGGCCACAATGAGCATAACACATGCAGGAGACCGTCGCCTCCGGACCGACCCTCAGATGGAAAACCCAAAGTTGACAGCCACGATTGGCTGCTGACGCGAGCCGTGTGGAAGGGCATATGGTCAACCTGCTGACCGGCTCCTCGGATTTCAAATTCAGCTTCCTCTCATCCACAAGAGGTAAAAGTAGTTATAAATAGTTAACATGGATTTCCCCTTCTCCGTCGAACAACGCATATGTTTAGAACCACATTTGCGACGACGAGGATGAGTGAACCCTTTCCCATGCTTTCACATGAGAGGAAATCTAATGAGAGTAATAATAATACTACCAATTACACCCTGACCCCCATGGGAATTCTTCACTCGCCTCACAATCAAATCACCCTTCAGAGCACAAACTGAGCTAGACTCATGATCCGAATTTCGAAACTCCACCTTCATTGGACTTCACATATCATCGAAGTGGTTTGATTGTTGCTCTTCTGTTCAAGAAATTTCCCAACCCTTGTCTGAATTACCCTTTGTATTCAACAAGGAGATTTGAGATAATAGGGAACGAGCTCGAGTCCATCGAGTCACGAGAGTATCAAGTCATATATAGGGCAGGACATCTTGGGTTATTTAGCTGACAACTTGACGAACCTGGTTGAAATTGAGGGATTATTGGGATATTCTAGAACTCATCCTTGATCTAGGGCTAAAAGTTACTTGACTAGCTGGTCTCCGCAAGAGCTGCTCTTCAAGAAAAACGAGGATGGAAAGATATGAGTCGTGGGAGGATCCAAATAAAGTTAAGAATGAAATTATATAACTCCATGGTCCATGAATGGAATTGGAAGGCAAATAGTGTGAGCATGGAGAGGAGTCAGCCTTAATTGGTCGGGAGTGGAAGGGTTTTGAAGTGAAGGAGCTGAATGAGCCGCAAGGGCACCCTTCCCATATCCTCTCCTGCCTCTTTCATCATCTCCCTCCGTTTACAGAGAAGAGAGTTAATGAGCTGCAGAAGTCTTCTCTCTTTGTCACGCCACAAAGACAAGGAACCGGCAAGGATGAAAAATACACACACAACTCGCGTATGGATTCATGTTTGCATATGCCTATTCTTTGCTAGCAAAAGGAACAAACAAACTCAAATCGCACACAAAACTCCCTCGACACTCTCATCGCCCAAGTCTAACAATGTATAAAATATACGAGTAAAGTATAAACGACCACACTAAATACTACATTTTTCTTTAACCTTGTCAAATATCTTCCCTTTCGATGTCTTTTCGCTCATTTTACCGGTTGAAGTTAAGAATTTATGGATATTTAGAAGTGTATTTGAGCCGAGAGAAAAGACGTAGATGAATATTAATGTGCAAGATAATGTGTCTGGACTTGAAGCACTAGAGAAATAATGTATGAAATAAAGCATACGTATGAATGTATTAGGCACTTACAGCCATACTTCATATGATGAGCAATAACCATTTCCACGTCTATTCTTCTTCCCTCTCTAATAATGGCATTAGATGAAACTTAAGCTCTCATTTAAACAATCTTCTAATCACCCGCCGCTTCAATTACTTCACTCCACAGAAAGTGAACTTTATGAATTGAGGCTTGAAACATTCAAAGAGAATTCTAAGAATCATGATGTGCATATGAATGCGTCTATTTCTTTTACTCTCATTCAAACATATAACTCGTACAATTAGTGGCTTATTCTCATTCTCTTCTCGTTCTCCTTTGTCAAAAGAACATCAAAGTGTTGAATTTCAATAAAAGAGATTTTACCTCATTGTCACAGCAAGGAATATATTTAATGGAACTTCAGATTTAAACTTTAAACGTTATTTAAATAATTTAAAATTTCAAAGTAAAATATTACACGTAGTATTAATTGAATGATACCTAATACCTATAAAAATAATGCCTACTTAAGTTTATTTGAAGGCTATAATTATTTATTCGATGAAATATTGTTTGGACTAAATTCAAAGAAGAGCAAAAATGGGTTTTTGAGCTTAATGAATATACCGAGAGAAATTAGAAAAGGTATATAAAAGAAATTTCATATTTGTTTTTATCATTTCCAATTTAATCGATTGAAGTAAAGAATTATAAGGGCCCGATCCTTGTATGAATATTTCGAGGAGGATCAATACACAAATATGAATGTACAAGGGTTATAAGAGAAGGATTATACGAAGTATGAGCTTGTAAGATGCACCAATGAAAAAATATGTTTCTGGGGCCGCCAGAGTGTAAAAGAGTCACTACTAATTCCCTTGAGAGAAGTCTTAAGATGTGAACGTGAGAGCGGAAGTGCGTGAGTTAGAATAGGAGAGTATTTATTGCTACCTGATGAGGACTGGGAATCGGTCTGAAGAAGGTCAACAAGAGATTAAGTTGGGTGTTTCTTGGCCGGTGTGTCGCACGCGACTGAGGAAGCCTTCAGAGGAACGACGGCTCCAATGGCTCAAGACTGGCTTGGGGTGGGTGGTTTGAATCCCCAACGTCTTTCTGGGAGTAGAATAGAAACTCGGGACTCAAACCCTCGAGGAAATGAGGCTCTCTGCTGTGGAAGAAGAAACCAACGCAGAAGGCTCACAGTTCCCCACTTCCGCTCTCTTCAACCCCCCACTTCCGATCCTCTATAATGTACATTGGGCGGGTGGGTAGGTCGGAAAGACATTATTTTGAAGGTTCCAAAATGGACCCTTATTTTCTTGAGAAGGAACTTAGGCTCCTTTCCACCTACCCAATTTCATCATCTCATTCAAGTTGGACAGGGAGTGTTATTGTCGAGAAACACGATTTATTTCTCCTCCACGAGGCGGGCGAGAGGCTGAAAGCGGAAATGACATTGTGGTGGAATTGATACTTTCCTTTTTAATTCAAAGGCTCATCGGAGAGGAAGGTTCGTTCGTGTTTGAAGGACCAAAAAGCCAACATCTGGTCTCCTTCTTCCACCCCCGTTTTACAACTTACTCTATTTACTACTCACATCCGTACTATCTCGAGAGTAATTCAATACGACCAAGTACCCCCGAATATACATGTAGTGACCATATACGAGTACGCCAGCAAACGAGCGTAAGAGACCTTCCCCGTTTCAAGTCTCATGCCCTTCGGCTTGTTCAACAGAAACCTAAGGAGCCTCTCCTTTATAACTTCCATCTTAAATAAAGGACGAGAAATGAAAAAAATTAGAGGATCACTCGAAATAGGTATAAGCGCCTACACCATTACATAATTATACTGTAAATATAATTGTATACATATACTATACACATAAATACCCTTTCTTGCCTCTCTTATGGTGTACAATAGCTGTCTAGCAGACAGCTATTGATCTACCCTACCAGAATCAAGAGACCCGACCCATTTGGGGCAAATACAGCGTATACGCTTTTTAAGAATGGTTTAAGAAGGACTGCTAAATATGAAGTTAGAAAGGAAGAACCCGAATTTCCTGTGTTTTGAGGTCGGTCGCCAACAGGAATAAATATACAAATACTAGTCAATATACATTAAATACAAACATGTTTCTTATATAATATTTACAAGTAGTACTACATGTATAATTTATACGAACTTGTATTGACAATATTATGCAATTAGAAAAATACACTTGAAGTATGAAGGCATCCCATGTATGCATTTAAAACGAATGGTGAGATAATTCATTAAATCGTCTCCTTCGTTCTTGTTTGACACCTCCGGTATGAATGACAATGAGTAAGGTCGTAAAACTCGTATTCCTTGATTGTTGAAAGAATTCTATTTCCAAGGTCATTTGGATGAGTTCAGTTGGTAAATATAAAGTCGAATTAAAATGTGAATCCCCACTTAGCTTAGATATAAAAGAGATAAAACGCCTATGCATATATAGTATATCTGTTCAGTTGTTCATCGTCAGTAGGGCAAAATGCAACTGGATCTTTTCTTTAAAGCTCCAATAGAAGTTGTAATTCAGCACCAACTGGTTTTATTCCAAATAGGACTTTTAAGTTTATTAGCCTTTCCTCTATCATTGCGTAATTTTCTTTAAACTAAATTAATAAATACGTAAATCATTATGTAATGCTTTATTAGTTTAAGATGAATTAAAAAGTAAATTAATTTGTCTCTCTACTCTTTATTTTAAATACGGTTCAACTTCAATAAAACACTTCATTCAACCTGTGAATGAGAAGAATTTAAACTGTTTCTGATCAATATTAATTTCTTATGAACTTTTCTCTAGCTTCTTCTTGAGGGACTCTGGCATCTCAGGTGGTGGGGGACGCGGGAGTGCAAAGGCGACTTTAACGCCGTCATAAATGAACCACTGTGCGGCTGTAAGTGTTCCGATCATGATGATCCTGGCAGTGAGTCCCTTCCATAGACCAGCAAATCCGAGTTTCTTAATTATATCTCCTGTTGACGCTCCCTTGTCTTGATTCAATTTAGATACAAGTGTGTCTGCAGGATGAGACACAATAGCGCAAAATACACCAGCAATATAACCTGCTGTGAATGTAACGATAAGTTGTTCTTGTTTGCTGCAATCAGCTCTTGGTTTCGGTACGACGTGTCTATAAAAAATTTTAAAATTATTTTGAAGGTTATATATATAAATATTGTAATAAAATCATAAATTTTACTATAAAACGTATTTATTAAGTATGAAAATAATTATTATAAAATGTACTTGTAGAGAAGTTCAACAGTCCGCTCGAAACAAGCAAACTTCATCATTGTGTATGGAATTTGTCGCATCCAAAGTGGGACCAAAGATTTGTAGAATCCCATTAGACCCTCTTGTTGGAAAATAATTGGAGCAGCTTGTCTCAAAGTTGGTGGAAATCCAGGCATAGTTTGAACGCGGACCTGATAAAGTTATGAACAATATAATAAATTATTCACTGCAATGAGTTAGAAAGTAAATGAAATATTCCAATAATTTTTATATTATATAATAATAGATTGTTTTATACTTCAATCATTATAAATAAAATAAAAATGATTAATTATTCATTATTCTTGAACGCTAATGTCATCTCATGACTCATCCATCGCTCATTGATTGAGAGATGGATCCAAGAAACTTCTTAAAACAGAAATTGAAAAAATAGTTAATACGTACTTTTACAGCTTCCATTGGACTGAGGGCAATATCAGCAAAAAATTCGGCTGATGCTGAAGAAGCCAAATATAAACAAGTTCTCCACAAAAATGCATTTTCTTCTCCAATTAAATCAGAGTACACGATTTTGAAAACTTCATAAAATCCAAATTTGCACAATCCCTAATAATTTTTTAAAAAATTAATATTTTTACACTTACAAATAAATATGTTGTATAAAGTATAACATTTAATTAAAAAAATTATATGGAATAATAGACCTGCATGGAGTAACCAATGAAAGTTGGAGCCCATCCTTTAGCGAGACCTCTGAAACCGTCTTCTTTAATAGTAACGCGGAAACCGTTGAAGATACCCTTGTATTTGTCTGGATTAACCTGGAGACGACATTTGACCAAATCAAGAGGGACAACTCCGGTATGAGTGAATCCGCAGGAGATTGCTCCGCCCAATCCGCAAAGAGCATAAAATTTGGGTGATCCATACTCGCAGGAATAAACCTCTGAAATAATAAGTTCAAAATGGTTTAATAATTCCTATGCTTATATCAACTATCAAAGAAAATGAGGATTTATACCTGCAGGAGCAGCTGAAGCGAAAGCAATGTTTCTATTTGATACCACCAATGACCTAGCCAAGGGTTGTTCAATCCCTCCATCACATTTTACTTTTTGGAAGGGATTGAAGAATGGGTTGGCCTTGGCCAAATCCAAAAGTGACTCAATCATCTTGGATTCTCTGAAAATTAAAATTATTATATATATATATATATGTGTATAATTAATTAAATAAATTATTTATCTGAGTAGGCAAGTAAATCATAAAATAAAATATTTTTATATAAAATAAAAGATGGAAAGAATACCAAATATTTATTTATTTTAAAAACTAAAGTAACGATTAGAAAAATAAATCTTATGAGATAAAAGAAAATGGAGTAATGTGGAGTATGAGGAACGAGAAATACACAATAGTTTAGCATTCTAATGAAGACCTTTATTTTTGGAACTTTTGTTATAGTCAAACTAGTCAATATCTTCACTTGCCAAATATACTGGATATACATACAAAAGTTATAAGCTATTATATGTGTCGTTTATATAAATAACGTGTGCTCAGGAATAAAGATTTGTTTGACCCATATATGAATATAGTGCACGGTTCCTCCCTATTTCACAAGATTTGCGCAGGATCATTAGGTTAGTATAGGTATTCTTTATTTAATGTACGGTAGTCAAAAAGTTTTCAAATTATTGATAAAATTGCCAATTTTAAACAACTAATGTTAATGGATTTTAAATAGTTCTTCAGAACATTAATTGTATGTATGTAAGAAATATTAAGTATATTTAGTGAGCGGTTGATGAAGAAGTTAAAAGTTTAAATGAAACATAAAGTCAAACCCAAAGCAACTACAATTAGGGGTCGTACAATTTGTATGGATGAATATATTTAATCTAATACTATGATCGACTATTGTAGTACTTGACAAAGTTGAGTAAACTTACAAAAAGAATGGATTTACTCCGAATTTGGGGATATAACCGGGAAATATTCTTCCGGCTCTACTCACCTGCCAAGATGGAGAGGAAAAGGAAGGTTTCAAGAGTCGACCGAATGCAATGTAAGAGATTTCATGAGCCTCGACAACTCGCTAGATGGTCCTCTTGTACCATTTTCATCCTCAATTGTTTCAATACACCCTGAACTCGCTTCCATCCATACCTGGACACTTCATCAATTTGAACATCATGGATCATATCCTTAACCCTTTTACTGGGAAACTGATGCAATCTGAATTAAGGCAATTAAGTGAAGTCTGTGCCACGTTCTCTATTTCCTCCTCTTTCTTATCTGAGTCGAAATTTTGTAAAAGTGTATCTACGTAAAAATAAAGAGAGATGCATTTCTCTTTCCAAACATAGAGGATATATAGCTAGAGAGTATTTTGCCGTTAGGAGTGTGTATATTTACAAATAGATTAGTTTTTAATGGGTTAAGTCAGGTTCTTTGTTGGTTAAATGCGAAGAGGGTCAGGCGGAGCGGAGCAGAGTATCTCTCCCTTGGTTTGAAGAACGATAAAACAAATAATTACAGGGATTAAATTCATTACATTAGACTCACTTGGTCACTGTGAGATATACAATAATATCATAAGTGTATAACAATGCATTGCTGGTGATGTATTATTGTTTGGGCCAGAGAGCAAGCGAGATCTTCACTTGTTGACTTTCCCAAATTTCTCTCCTCTTTGCACATTCAGCCCCATCGGTGATAAGTGGAGTCTCTCATAGAGTTCCGCTAGTCTCAGACTCCTTCACAGGTATCAATTAAACCCATATCTTCTCAAATCAGGAGATCAAGCAGTCAATCAAAGAATTCTTTCTTTCCTCACTCCTCAGCTACAAGCATTAGTAATTCATAGCGAATCCTATGCAAGCTCACTTGGGAAAAAGGAAAAAAAACCTTCCTCGCATATTCATTTGTCCTCTTGGAAGAGTAGGCTTAGATGTATAATAATGAAAGTCGATGAAATGTATTTTGACCTTTCGCCAAAATTCCTTTTTTACTCAACTTTATAGGAATTGAGAGATTGAAGTTTGTAAACAAGAAGGCTGAAAATCAGACACACTTTTCTAATTTTGTAACTCATGCAATTCATTCTATTTCTTTTACAAATGAGTGAGTAATTGTTAATTACCATACAACACAACTTGTAGAAACTTTAAATATTATTGTGTATAGGGTAAGAAAATCTCTCTATTAACGATACTCAGACTTCTAATCTTGGTATATCTCAATACAAACAATTATTACGTTAATATGTAATAATTGCCCATTAATCGACTTTCTAATGATCGCTTTATTCATAATCGAATTTATTTTCTCGTCCAATTAAAATTTTCATATATTACATTCAAATAAAAAATTCATTTGAAAAAAAGTAAAAGTTGATACAAAAAACTTAATGTATAACACAGCTAAACCACACACTTACGACTTACCTGTAAGTACATAAAGGTACTACATATTACCTCTATATAACATTAATATGCATATGATTGGAATTGGATTAGGGAAACGCATTCACATTAAGATAATTGCAAGTGTTCTAAGGTAATACATTTAAATTACTCGTTTATTTTTTTACAAAATAAATATGATGCGGCCAATAACAAAATGTTTGATTAATAATGAACATATACATACTACACCTAAATACATAAGTAATTATTATGCTAAAAGAGACTTTCATGTAATACTTACGAATTATGTATATAGTTAAATTATAAAATTCAAAATGAATTAAAAAGAAAATTCAAAATAAAAAAGTAAAGTAATTAAACAAAGATTGCTACTTATGATGCTCGGCGTGACGAATTGTAAACTTAGAATTCTTTCTTGAACTTGTCAGTTTGTCGCATAAAAGAAAATTCAATTTATTTCAGCGAACGCACTGGTAATTTCTTGAAACATAAAGGACGCCTTAATTGGATTGCTCTTATTTTGTCCCTTTGTGATGAGCAGAGAGAAGTTGAAAGGAATAGTTCAATTAATTTAGTCTGATTAAGGAGAAATCCTTTTGAGTGAGGAGCATTGTAACATCGAATACAATGAGTTCATTGGGCGACAATCATTTATAATTATTTGAAAACTAATAAGGTTAACTTTAAAAAATTCAAATTATATTCTCGATAAGTACTATATTATAACCTTTCATACATGCTTCATCATTAATTCGAAATTAACAATGAAAACACCTATCTCTGTATATTGAGAGAGTTGGCATTAATAATTGGAGTTGGACACATACTCATCAACGTTTAATTCAATTTAAAATGAACAATTCATAAAACAGCAATTTCAAGTGAATACTCATGGATCATACAAATACAACATGAATTTGCAACATAAGAAATGCAGGCAAAATGAATGTACTTATGTTCACAAATATATTTATGCATTGCAATCCCCATAGATTAATATTTTTTGCTGATATTTATGACATGAGGATATAAAACTTATGGTTTAGTTTCTCTCACTCACAGAGAGAATAGTAGATATTTATTTTTTATCGAGATTTAGGTATGTAATTGAAAGAATGAGAAGTAAGAGCCTTATAGTACATCATAGAGATTTCTTACACATTGTAAGTCAGAAGGCACGCGACCGTGGCCACCTTGCTTCTTTCCATCCTCATCGTTCAAATTCGCCAGTCATACGAAGACCGCTCGACGCTTCGAACGTTACCTGTGCCTTAAAAACATTGTGGCCTCAACAATATCCGCGTATCCCATTTATTGTCAGCCTACAATAATAATTACGTTCACATAAAAAGTTATTGTGTCGCTTTGAAGTAAAGCTGAATAGAAAAGGCAATTAATGTGATTCCAAAAGTCAGTGTAATTGGTGCACGTACACAAACAAGGGTCTCTCGGCATCATGCCACCAAGTAGAGACCTTTTCATTTTCTTACTCTTCTCTTTTCTTAAATTCCTTTCAAACGCTCAAGAGCTTGAGAACGAATCCGAAGAATTTTTTGAACTAAAGCCTTCTATTGCCATCAACAACTCTTCAGGTGAGATTTTAAAAGACTTGACGTCATATATTTGTTCTTATTAAAAATACAGTATTATTAATAAAATTAAAAAATAAAGTTATTAGTACTTTGTATTTTAAATTCAAAGAGTAAGAATATTACATTTATCATTTACAAGTTGTATGTGATGAATAAAATGATATTCTACCTCATATTTGAGGGCTTTACAAAGGTACACAACTAATAAATAAATTATGTTTAAATTAGTATCAATAGTAGGTATTAAATATCAAATGTATCTATTATTTAATAAAATGTTTAAATTAATAATATTTTATTAAATTAAGTAATTTAATATGAATATTGTTTATGAAAGTTTTATAATTTGAGGAAAGTAGTTTTATAGGAATTTCAAAGAACCACTCGTTTAAACTTTAGAAGTCGTTTTCCAATTTCTCTTTTGGGGATGAAACCACAATATATTATATCAGAAGAATACTAGGTATCATATTTATTTTATAAAAGAATTCTTGCTCAATGAAAAGTCAACAAATTGTATAACATTATTATTTGCGTTTCCCCAGATCTTTATGCCATCCATATAATACATGTACCGATGTATAATACAGGTAAAAGTAGCTTTCGTATAAATGTCGACTCGAGTCACAATTATTATGTGTGAAAATTAATTACTAAATATTCAGTATGAGGCATTTACATTGATACTGTATTATCTTATAATAATTAACAAATATTATATCACCATATGCTCCTTCACACAAATAATTAATAAATATTTTCATTATAATTAGCCTGTATAATTTATATAAAATATTCAGATCATTAGTTGAAATTTAATTAGTGACACTTAATGCTGTTTTAAATACGACTTACATCTTCATCTTACATGATATAATATACAAACTTGGTATTAATAAATAAATATTCACATCATGGAGGAAATACATATGCTTTGTTTGAGTTGTTTGTATTATGTCTTACTTTAAGATTATTGAAATTAAACCTTTATGTTAATTCAAATTTCAAATTTTTATTAGTATCCCTAACTTTTATGTTATATGCATATATATTTGAGAAACCTATATTTTCATCATTCTATTTTGATTTTAGAGAGAATGGGAGTAGATGAAAGGGTCATGAATGCACTTTATTGCATTATAATCAGATTGATAGAAATATCTCTATCTGATTAGAAGGTGTGATTATTATTTTCATTGCTCTTTCTTATTGAGCGGTGTTTGATGCAAAGGCAAAGGGAATTATTTTAACGTTATTCATCCCCAATTTCTGACCCATAATTCTGAGAAAAGAATACTTAACCACGTGGTGGAATAGAATATATAACAATATTTAAGTTATATGTCTTCTATAGTAAGTTCAAAGTGAGGATTTGAGGCATGCCTAACGGATTAATTAACTTTTAATGGGAGTAAAGGGCGGCTCCACTGCCCAGATAGCATCTTCAAATCCGATGGATCTCAAAAACCTTAAAATTATATGTAACTTGGCCTCAACTAAAGCTCCCTTAATGTAACATCGTAAATGTAGTAGGTTGATGATGATATCATATACAATTACAATTACTCATTTAATCTCCCTCTTGTTATTGTTTTGAGAAATTATCTTGTGCGTGGTCTCAAGCTCTGAAGCCTCTGCATTGTCTCACAACCTTTAAAAGCTTTTATTTCATATTACATCTGCTAATTTATAACTAATTAATCTAATTATTCAGTAATTAATACTTGTTAAGCGATAAAAATACAAGAAAAGAAATTTTCACAAAAGTTTGCCATGGAATATTTTTCTTGACATTCAATCAATGTAAAAATTAAACTAGGTATTTAAATTTCGCAAATCAAAATTTATATTTATTTCAATCAACTAACGCTTTTTTGGTTTAAAAACTAAAACAAAATGTGTATTATGATTACGACGATATACTATCTCGCTTAATATATTTTGAATACATAATATAATAATATTAATGTTAATATTTCAATCAATATCATGGTAAATTAACACTTTTAGTATTTCCAATTTATTTACTTGTCTGTTCATTCATTAATTAATTAAATTGTAAGTTTATATTTCCAAGATAACCTAATCAATTATCTCGCTCGCATATACTCATGGCTGTACAAATTAAATAGGCGAGGAACTTTAGTAAAAATTATAAATGTGTCGATGCATTAATATAAAGAATCTATATAATCTTTATTGAATTGAGCTGATTAAGGATAATCAAAAATATTACCTAATAAATATTATTATAAAAACTTATTAAGTGCACTTTAATAACAATTTATTTATTTTGTAAAGTAACTTACACGTTTTAGTATCAAACTAAACAGTATTTAATTTGGAAAGAAATATAATGATTCCATTTTACGGCAGGGTGCCGAGAGGATTTATCAAATCTAATAAAGTGGATGGTAATTGGTCATATTAAGTAGTCGTGTAATTGAGTATTTTGTAACATTTTATAAACTTGCTCAAATTACGTTCAATTTAAAAACAATTTTAACGGGAGACTGGGATCCAAATGAGTTCGCGTGGGCTGTAGTATATAGAAATTAGATAGTGGGTTAAAGTTTAATGGGTATATTAGAGGATGAAAATGTGACGAGCGGAACCGGACATTATGGAAATGCAATGGATTTTGTGGAACATCTCCAGCCTTTACTCTCATGAGATGAATTATGTAGGTAGTATTTGAAATTCATACGAAATTCCAAGCCTTCCTTTGAATCCAATTGATTGAGGCTCAACTAATTGCCGTTGTTAATGGGGGTGAGGATTGCTAATTTGCCCATTGGGATGAGACAGGATGAGAGGTTCGCGGTGTGAGTGGGGTGAAAGAGAGCGGAACTCCTTCCACACACCCTCTTATTGATCCTGTCCACTTGGGATTCTCTTCACCATCTTCAAACCATTGGTCATAATGTGCGAGCATTTCAATCCAATTCTCCCAACATGATCTTAAGAAAACGTAAGCTAAGAACCCCAAAGAACGATGTACATTACGAATTTAGAGAAATTCGCTCTCTCAACTCTTCCCATTATTATTATCTCGCTCCTTCTAATATGGACTTTGTTCTTTTCATACTCACATTTCGCATAAAATTCATTTTAGTATTTGAAGAGAACATTCCATGTAGAAGAACTGAATGCTCGCACGTACATAGTCAAACAACCATACAAACCCCACAAGAATAGAAATACATACTTAAGACCAACTTGGCTTTTGAAACTTGTAACATTGATGTTAATTTGAGAAAAAATCAGTTATCAGGAAAATAATTAGAATAAAAATGAAGATTACTTTTTTAAAATAATGGTTAAGAATAAATAATTTAAATTATTTATGTAATATACCATATACATATATAAATTTAGTTCACGTTTAATTATAATATTAGTAAGTTTGGATTAATTAGTTTAATTACACTATTACTAAATTTATATTAAACATTGTCAATTTAAGTTAATGTTTTTAACTGTTTGGGAATATTGCGAATGTTGACATTTTCATGACATTTTTAATGAATCTTTGTTTTATTTGTGAGAGCAGATGTCATCGGGTCAGGAGAGCCGACTTTCATCTTGCCAAGTAAAACGGAGTCAAGTCTTTCGACCACAACGTCGACACAAGTGCTGAAGCCAACTCTGACAGTCACGGCGACTCGAATTGGAACCACGAGATACTTTCACCCAATTGAGCCTCAAATGTCTCCACCCACCACAACTTTTCCTCCGGACGACGAAGAAGGGGAGACCACGACGCTCCTTCCCTTCTCTACAGAGCTTGAAGATATGACTGACGAGAATTACCAAACGATTGACGACGAGGATTTGAATTTTCTTCAAAGATCCGGAGAACCAATTGACCTCATCCAACCCTCAGCTTCAGAGCTTGTCAATGTTCGTGTGAAAAATAGTTCGGAAGTTTTGCCAAAGCCAGATGCTCTCATGAGCTCCTTGGACACTCCTCCGGGGTCAGACCTTGAAAATGAATTCGCAGAGGCTTTTCAAAAAGTTGGTCCAAATGGAAGACGAAGAAGACTCCGTCCACTTGGTGACGGATCAAGAAACCCCATCATTAGGAAAAGAATTCGCATGAGGAGGGTGAACGGGACGGGGCGGCCTTTTGAAGAAAGCACGTCAATGGTCCCAGGTGAATCAATTTTCAGCATAAGCACCAAAAGACCAATGGTGAGGAGATTTAGAAGCACAACGACGACTCCAGTGCCTGACCCGAGTCCTCCGACCATCCTTCCTTTCTCTCACTCAAATGATGAGTCCAAGGGAAGGAATTACGAAGGGAAGGGAACTCTCCTCAAAAAGTCTCCATTTCGATTCAACCCCAATTTCTTAAACAGCGGGGGATTGACAGGAAGCTCAATCTCGTCTCAGATTGAAAAGCCCGGGCCGTACTCGGAGAAGGACAACTCCTACTTTTTAATAGAAAAGCCAAACAATGAGGACGAAGACCCCGAGCATCCCAATCACAAGATCAAGAATGAAACAAGGAAATTGAGCGAGGAAAAAGATCCTCATTTCCCCCTTGACTTTGAGGACGAGAGGAGCCAATGGGAGAAGAACTACATGAACCTTCAACAGCACTCGTTTTATGGGACATCGGCAGAAGAGGGGAGCGGCGGGATCACGAGCCTCAACTCCGACCTACCTTCTCCAAACGAGAGCACAGGGGACGAGGAGTTCGTGATGAAGGAGAAGGAAGTCAGTGAAGCGAGTGGGGCGGCGGCGAACCATGGCTCACTCGGTGAGTTCATCAGCAGCCAGCCGACGACTCCTCCACAGCCCCAGTCCCAACTCCCCCACCAGTCGACCCAATTCCACTTTGGATCTCCGAACCAAAACATGGATCATCCTCAGAAATCAATCGTAAAAAGAATGCGTCAAAGGATGAATCCAAATTATATCGGTGAGCGGAACAAAGAAGGTCCGCCGACTTCGGAGCCTCCGAAACTTTTAGAGCCGGAACCAACAGCTTCACCGGCGGATGTGTCTCAGCCTCCAATTTCAGGTCCATCGGGAGACGGGAACTCACTGGGAGCTGAGCCTTCAGCAAAGAATCCCATGTCGGAACAAAGCAGCTTTAGTTCAGCTTATGCTCCTCCAATGGACCAACAATTTGGACCTTCTGGGACTGATTCCATTTTCTCAAAAGTTCCTATAAGGGGCGATCCTCGTAGTCACCATCGACATCCGATCTTTGACTCTCATTTTCCAAGGGACCCGAACATATTTCCTGATCATCTCCCCTCCTCGCCTTCCCAACCCTCCAACTTCGAAGACATAATGAAGATGAAGGAGGCGAACTTTTATGGGGACGGCGAGCCGCCTCATGAGGAATCACATATAAGCGAGAGTCCGTATCCTTCGCAGTCTAATTCTGTTGGTCCTGGAGTTCATTTTAATCAGCGTCAGCATCCTCATCCGCCTCCGCCTCCGCATGCAGCTCAGCTCATTAATTATCCACCGCAACATTCGAATCCTCCTCCTCCGCCGCCGCCGCCTTTACCGCAATACCCACTGCCGTCCGGGCCAGGGAGCATGAGGCCGAGCATCCAAGAACCTCACATTGTCCATTACAACGGGCCGCCACAGAAGAGCGAGAGCTACTCAAACTCAGAGTTTTCTTTTCCAAAGTCCCACCCTTCCAATTCCTTTCCACCTCCGCGCTTGAACCAAGGGAGCAAAGAACCACCGTTCAATGGAAATCATTACGATGACAGGACTCGTCAAGCCCATCATGAGAACATTGGGCCAAAGGGACCTCATGCACAGGCCCATGTTGGAGGAAGCTCCAACTATGAGAATCATTACGAAAAACAATCAGAGCCCAAGGAAACGCGCCCAACTCTGACACTGCCAATGCCTGGACTTGTAAATGTTCCAACTCCGCCACCCGAGGGCCTCGCCCTTAGCGAAGTCACCCCAAACAGACATTTCCCTCCTCACACTCACTCCATGTCCAATAATCCCGACTACGAGCCCGCGAATCCTCCGCTCCCAAATGGCCATCCTCTCGAACACCATTTTGACCCCTTCATTCAAAACGCAAACGAGTTTAAAGATGAAGGACAAGACAACCATTTCCGAAATTACAATCCTTCTGGTCCGCAGTCTGAATACAGTTCCAATGCTTACACAGGAGACTCCTTGCTCCATTTTCACCCAGAAGGTCATGGGAAAGAGCCGGCCCGTTACGAAGACTACAGAGACGAAGGACCTGGGCCAAATGGGCCCTATGAAGGCCGTCCTGGACCTCCCCGACCCCGTCCTCCCACTTCTGTGACAAAGAGAAAGCCTAGCTATAAAACGCCTAAAAAAGGCAGAAGCAAGAGCAGAGGCAAGCCCTCAAACACCCCAGAGGAGAGTGAAAGTTATTTAGTCGAAGAGGAAAATGAACCAAATGTTCATTATCATCCTTCATACGACGAGGATGAACATCATTATAATCATGATTTCCCTCACGATGACTCCATGTTTGGTCCAGGGCCAGATGAATTCAGTTATCCCTCTGAGCTATCAAGGCCGAGGAAAAAACATCGCGAGCCCTCCCGGCCTCAACCGACTCCTCAATTCCACGAGCACGAGGAGCAGAGCGAGGAGAGTGAAGGCTTGAAAGAAGAAAAGACAGAAGAGCCAGAAGAGGAAGGTGCTAAAGAGTCCAAAGACGCGAAAAAGGCCGCGTCAAAGAATCCTTATAGCCAAGTTCCGTATGTCTTGATGTTCCATAATATGCTTCCGGAAGACCAGGGTAATATTGGGGTGATGAAGGGGCTCAAGAGTCCAACAACTGGGAAGGAAATGTCTCTCGGGAGTGCAAGTTCCATTTCCTCGCTTGGACCAGACGGGGTGAGAACAGGGGAAATAAAGAATTTAGGACCGGGACTCCAGGCGGTTCCAGTTCATCCGAGAGATCAAATGATCCAAGTCTTGGCAACTTCCCAGTACGAAAAACTCCTGAGCACGAAGAAGAAGGAGAAGAAGAAGCCGCCGTCGGCCATATTCACCCCGTATGGGGTTCTGGTCCCGATGGGATTGAAGGCCTCTGCCTCGACGTCGTCTCACTACCACACGGGGCCGGATCATCAATACGGCCCTCCCGCCACAGCCACCGGCTACCAAACCCATGACCATCATCCACATAACCTCCCGCATCATGACGTAAACGAGAAGGAGCTTCTCAATATCCTCCTTCAGGCAAACATTGGGCCGTTTGGGAAAATTGGCTTCCATAAAAAGGCGAATTTGAAGAACGGGCGAATCAAGAGTCATGTGGGGCTCCGAGCAAATCTCGAACCGGCTCTCGACTTACTCGCTGAGAAACTTTCATTAAAGCTAGGAGCTCTCGAGTACTTAATTAGAGCACCACACACGGCCATTGGGTTTCATTACTCTCAGCCGCATCATGAATATCCAAAGCAGGAGAGTTCGTACTCGGAAATTACCCCGGTAAAAATGTTCAAGGCTCCGAACTTGAAAGGGAAGAAAGAGAAGGGCCCGGGCTTGAAAAGTAATGTAAAGTCGAGTGAATTTAAGACGTTTATCAAGCAACTCCTCAAAGAACGTCTTTATGAAATGCTTGATGAAGCGCGAGATGAGGAGGACCAAGGAGGAGCTCCAAAATCCAAAGGCAATTTCCGCTCAATGAAGCCTCGGAAGAGACCATCAAAAGAGAATGAGAATGGCGAAGGGAAAATGTATCCTTTCCCATTACAGAGCGTCATCACGCCAACCCACGTTGCTCCACCCAAACCTCCAGTTAGATCAAAAGGATTCTTCAGTACAATCAAGAATCTCTTTTCTTTCGGTCGAGAAACCGGGACGAATTCTCCTTCTCGACTCAACGGCACGAACATGTGGGAATTCAAGTCTCCGCTCTCACCCGTTTTTAAAGCCACTCAAGCTCCCGAGTTGGAGAAAATACTGAATAGCCAAAAACCCCGAGTTGATCAAACTCGAGACGCGACCACAAAAGGGAAAGAAATGAAGAAACTGGAAAGTAGCAAGAAGAGAAAAGAAGTCAAAGAAAAGCCTGATGACAAAGCGAACAATAAGAAAGCCTCAAAAGATTTCAACAAGTGGCTGGATTTGGTCCTCAAGTCGGCGGCCGACAGTAAATTCAGTTCGGCGGAAAAGAAGCTCGTCTTAGAGAAACTTATCTTTCCCAAAAAGGGAGAAGCCCAGGGATGGAAGCCCAAGAAGAGCGACAAAGAACCAGAGGAAGACATGGTCGGCTCGGAAACGGAGCAAATCGGTGTGAAGGTTCCGCCGCCGCCTTCTTTCTTCAACTTCACAGGAGGGAAGTGGTGGAAGGAAGAGATGATCCCAATGTCGAGGGCGAGTAAGTGGAGGCCGGTCTTTTACCTCGCCTCGCCCCTCCACAAGAACAAGCAATAAGTCAAAGTGTTAGCCCTTTTTCAACACTATTTTCTGCCCTATTTATTCTTTATGATCCATCCACTCACCCTTGACTGTTATCAAAACAACATTATTTTTGAGGTTTCTCATTCAATTTCTTAAAATGTTTATATGACTAGCCCTAATTAGCTTAAATGGCAAAACAAGTTTTTGATTAAAACTCTCTTTAAACTACCAATGTCAGAAATCAAGTAAACATAATATAGGCTCATGGCCTAAACTCAATTACTTTAAACATTCATTAGTACTTACCCTTAAACAACTATTCAACAGTTTAAAGATTAGAAATTTTGTTTATGCATACCTGTATACCCCAATGAGTGAAATTCGTAAGTTTGAGTTCCTTAATTTTAACCTCATAGTGCATTATATTGGTAAACTAACCAAAGTTCATCTTTGGCCTTTTTCTACAATTAATGTGAACACTGGTAAATATTTTTGATTGGTTTTATGGGTAGTCCATTGTGAATGAGCTTGAATCTGTTAAGTTTTCAAATTAAAATACATTTTAAAAGTGCATATGTTTTTATACTATAGAATAAAAATATGGAATATTCACTACATACCTGTCTATTAACTTAAATACAAAAATAGAAAAGTTAAATTTCTTTATAACAATTTTATTCTTGATATACCTGTCGTCAATTGAAATCTTTATTTAATGACTTTGGTTTCTTTAAATGACAAACTGCTACTCGTCGTATTTGTGTAATAGGAAATGCAAATATAAGAATTGTTGTAACGTTGTAGGCCTCATTGTTAATTCCCTACACATACCGCTCAAAATACTATATATATACGGAAAGCTGAATCGTTTACCGATATGATATATTGTAGGCTTGTAGATATTGATAATGGCTCAACAAACGTATAGTATTATAGTTTATTAAATATTTCACTGTATTTTTTACCTATAGAAGAAAAATGTTAAAGCTTCAACTACCAAAAACAGGTTAAACTGTTTTTAGATGCCGCAAAACATAAGGCATTGTTATTAGATTATTAGTCTATACTCTGGAGATATACCGGGTGGCCATTATCAACAAGGAAAGGAGTGAGCGTTCAATTCCCTACGTTCAATACAAAATGGTCACCCTGTATATTTTTGTTTTAGTAATTTTCAATAAAAGATGTTTTAAATTTCAAAACTAACTTTAAGTAATTATGATGTAAATATATTTTTTAAATTTTGTGGTCATGTATTACTTACCTCCAATTTATTGTTACAAGATGCATACCTACATGTTGTAATATTTTATATAGGTAGGTATTTGTCTACTGATAAATTACATAAGTATCTGCATTTTTTTAACGTTTTTTAACTCAATAGATAAACTCAATGCTGCTTTTACACTCATCATATAGTCTTAAGTAAATATAGAATATCTACTATTAGATAATTTCTACATTTATTGCTATCGTTACAATATGTTATACAAGATTGTAATATTGTACACTGTCATACTGTCATGTCATGTGTGTGTACTCTACTCTAAACAATATATATAACATATGTGCTTGAATTTTTATTATATAATCTAAATATTAAATAAAGATATCTTATTGTTT